>JAOXJP010265861.1:0-20595 GCA_025762735.1 Platanus orientalis
CTACTCCATAAGGGATGGCAAGGCTATTTAGCCTATGTGGTTGAGAATTGAAGCAATGAACCTTCTATAGAAAATATTCCCATCGTAAAGGAGTTTGCAAATGTTATGCCAAAAGATCTCTTCGGTCTACCCCTAGATCAAGAAATTGAGTTCATTATTGACCTAGTTCTAGGATTGGGACTAATTTCAAAAGCCCAGTATCGAATGGCACCCATGGAACTGAGAGAACTCAAAGTGCAATTGTAGGAGTTTCTTGATTAGGGCTTTATTTGTCCTAGTGTGTCGCTATGGGGCACACTGGTGCTATTTGTAAAGAAGAAAGATGGGTCTATGAGATTGTGTATAGACTATCACCAATTGAACAAGGTGACGGTGAAGAACAAGTACCCATTGTTGAGTATTGATGGTCTCTTTGACCAGTTACAAGGAGCGATAGTATTTTCCAAGATAGACTTGAGGTCAGGGTATCATCATCTTAAGGTTTGAAAGGAAGATATACCTAGGACCATATTCAGAACTTGTTACAAACACTATGAGTTCCTTGTGATGTCCTTCGGGTTGCCCAATGCCCCCGCCACTTTCATGGACCTTATGAATCCAGTGTTTAAACCATATTTAGACCATTTTGTGATTGTATTCATTAGTGATATTCTGGTTTACTTCAAAAATCATGAGTTGTGTGAGTTCTGTCTTGATAAGGTGATATTTCTAGGACATGTTATCCTAAAGGATGGAATCTATGTTGACCCGAATAAAATCGAAGTTGTGGTGAATTGGCCTAGACCTACCAAGTAATTGAGATATGTAATTTATTGGGTTTGATCGGATACTACCTGTGGGCATCGGGAAAAACGGGGGGAGGAGGCTCATACCTCTCCCGGGTTCTCTTTTCGATTTCTACCCCCATTTCACTAGCTATGGAAACTCTCTAGTATCTATTTGGTGTTCAATTGAGGGAAATATGGTTTATTAGGGGGATGTTGAGGTTTGGTCACATGGCTGGTTGATGCTAGACTTTTTGGGAGTCCCCACCAACTCAGGTTTTCCAATGGAGTTGGACATTGGCTTCTTTTCTCCTAGAAATAAAGTCTAGACCCTGAGATCTAGGGGGTTAACTCCTAATATTGGTCTAGTTCTCCAAAGAATATGATAAGTTGTTTTATTGCAGTTGGGGAAGGTGTTAGGCAACCCAACCACCCACCTTTTTAAGGTGGCTTCTTGTAGCATGTATGTCATAAAGTGCCATAGGATTTTATGTCTGTTAGATATAAAGTTATTGGTCTGTACCACCCCTGTGGTGTGATTATTGCAGTTGCATTTGAGATAGTCTCAAGTTACCTACATACCCAATCTTGTGTGCTTTAGGTGTTCCTAGGATTTTTTCGAGATCAAACTGCATATAGTTCTGGGGTTTGTAAGTCTCAGTAGTCAAGTATGTATGGCTGTAAGAGTGATTTAGGGTAGGTTTATTTTTAGTTTATACTTACAAAGTACTCCTCGTTGCTGAAACATGTTAGTGAAATGGGGTCGAGACTATGTTATACCAATATAAGTGTTTTAGGGACCTAATTGGGCTACAACCAAGTTTTAAGGTCTTTGGGTCGTGAACTAGTACAACATGGCCCTAGGATAAGGTGGAGATCATGAAAAGCCGGGAAAGGTTGAAAGGCAATGATTGGGTAAGGTGACTCAACCTGACTGTGTTGACATAGCAACCACAGCACCGGGGTTGTCTCCTAGGTAAAGCTTAGGTATCGGATACACTTGGGATTTAGAAGCGTATGGTCAACCTTACTTGGATTGATTTGAAAATTGGAAAGGGTACTTGCAATGATGGGTTCTCTAAGCTATGTCTATGGAATGAAATTATTACAAGGATTAAAGAATAAAACTAAGCTAAAAATAAAAGATGAGTTTCATTTGTCTTTCGAAGGCTTGACGCTTGAATTTCACTCTGACGCCTAAATTTAATTCAGGGTGAAATTTAGGCATTGACTTCTAGAAAAGTTCAGTGACCTGCCTTTTATGTTTTTGACCCTTTATTAGGGGTCCCACTATCCTAGAGTTTCACAGAGGGGTGAGAGGCCCCTCTAAAGTCACATTGTTCAAGATTAAAGTTTGTGCCCTTGTAGGGGTAGAGACTAGAATATAAAAAAGAAGGTTGGTTTTCAGTCACAGGCTTGACACCTGAATTTCATCCCGATGCCTAAAATTCCTCGTGAGCACAGAGATGGCTTCTAAGGTGTCATTTTAACTTATGTATAAGCTTAGAGAAAGTCAAGGTTCACTGGGCTGGGTCTCAGATCCCAACGCCTGAATTTATTCAACCCTTAAATTTAAGCGTGGTCGGTCAATTCAGAAAGCTAAGAGAGAAATTTTCAACCATATCTAATGAGCATAGGTTTGGTCTAACATTTGGATGTGAACTGACACTTGCATTTGTTGCCAATGCCTAAATTTTAACAGGTTAAAATTTAGGCTTCTAGCTTTGACAGTCTGCACTCAAATGCCATATCTCTCTATAGAACTCTAATTTGAACGTAGTTGGTCAATTCGAAAAGCTGAAAGAAATATATTTCCAACCATATATAATAAGCATAAGTTTGTTCTAACTCCTGAATGTGAACTTACGCCTGAATGTATGATGCCTGAATTTTAATTCACATTCAAATTTAGTCATCTAGCCTGGATAAAATCTAGCAACCTTCTCTCAACCATTTGGACCTCTTACAGGTGTGGGAAAATTCTGAATTTTTTTATGGAGGTAGGGGACCCTCTTAAGTGTATTGTGTCAAAAATCAAATCAAAATTCAAATTAAAAAAATCACAAAAAATCCTGCACTGTAGGCAGTTAAAGAAGGAACACATAATCGATTTTTAGGGCAGGTTTGGGGGGACTATTCGGAGACCTAAGCATGCCTAGAAAATTCTCAAATTTTTATCAAAGGTAGGCTACTATCCCAAGATCCTACCATTAAAATCTGAGCAAATTTGGATTGGTATAAAAATCAGAAAAATTTCTAGAATGGACTATGGTCAAGAATAAAGTGCAGCAGAGACAGTTTTTGTCTCTGTTGTGTAACCCAAATTTAGAGGTGATTAATTGGAATACTTAGAACATAAAAGCAACATGAATTATGTATGAAATGATTAACTAAACACTAATTGGGTTACGATTTAAGCTTACCTTGCTTAGGGGTTGAGGTTAGGGCTTAATCCTTGAGCTTTTCCCTCTCTTCATTTTCTTCTTCTCTCTCTTTCTGTCTTAGAAAAAATCCAGCCCTAATGTGCACGAAATTAAGGGTATTTATAGACCCAAATTGGTTGGGCCAGGGGTTGGGATTAACCCTTGGGGTTTATGAGGTGGAGAGCTAGGATTGAATGGTGTGGGGAGTAAGACTCCCCTCTGATTGGTTGGACCAATTAAGCGCTAGGATTGGTTGTGCTAAATCTAGGGCTACATGGGGGTAGCATGAAACTTTGAAATGCAGATTTTTGATCCAAAGGGGGTTGTACAAGGGTCCATGGAATCAATGGCTATTTGATGAAACATAGGATAACATCTACTCAATTTGATTGGTTGAGACCAATCAAAGGTGGTGATGAAATGTGCTAAATGGGAGGTGGGATATGTGATTCATGGAAATTTGAAACTCATGTAGATGATCTTAGGGTGGGTGTATGGGGTGTACATGAAGATTCCAATCCAAGGGTTTTTGGATTAAAGGCTTAAGGTGTGAATGCATTAATGGGAATTAAGGAGCTAAAATCCAAAATGGATGAGCTCATTAACCCTTAATGAATTAGTTTCATTAGAAAACACCCTATTACCAGTTTGCTTCATTTTTTGGGTTCCCGTACTTAAAAACACATTATCTTAGACAACACTTTTGAAGTCTTAGATGTTCTAGTAGCGATGGATCAGTTGGAACTAAATTACAATAAGGGTAAAGGGGTGAAAACAGGGGTTTACTAACATTAAAAGCTCTCAAATAAATATTGGAAGGGCAAGATGGTAAAATTGATTTTTGAAATCTTCATATGAAAGATGGCCCTCAAATTTTGTGAGCCACAGGATTAAACCACTCTAAATTATGACACTTGAGTAGGAAACTGTGCCCCAGATTCTCTTTTCGACAATTGGGGAAATCATGTTTAAGAGTGCTCTTGGAGCTACTAGATTTTCTTATTGGGAGACAGAGTCTTTAGAGTATTTCAATTTCAGAGAGTCCAAGAGCCATGGGAACTAATAGGCTGACCATTGGATTCCCAGGAAGTTATCGAGGGATTTTCGAAGTAAGGTTGCTTAGTGGGATAGGGTTTCTATAGCTTGCTAAAGAATAGTGATTCCAAGCTAGTTCGAGGTTGTTTTTTCTCTAGATCAAGAAATAATCTTTTGAGGGCAGGGAGAAAACTGAGAAAATGGGCTTGACCTTACTGAGTTCTAAGTTCGGGAGAGTTCTCGATGACTCATCCAGTGCCAAATACAGACAAAAAGGGTTTTGACCTAATTTGGGATAAAAGTGATGACTAGGCTTGTAGAATTTTTGGAATATCTTGGGGTGATAATACTTTAAAGGCTTCGGAGTCGACGAGAGATGGCCACTGATAGACTGAATTTTGGATTTTTGGTGAATTCCTCGGGTTCAGTTGAATACTTGACACTTGGCTCAAATGTACTACTTATTTTGAAGTAATCAAGGGAATCTGAGTAGCTTAACTTTTTAAATGCTCCTATCCATTAGAGGGGTTTTTAAAGGCCTCACAAATTTGGAGAGATGGGCAATGACTTATCAAGATTTGGAGGTCCGGAGAATATATTGGACTTATATAGGTGAAATGCAACTAGAGTTGAATTTTCACCCCTTAGTGAAGATTTGAGATGTTGAAAGGGTTTGAGACCTCGAATGCCCTTTTTCTAATAGATGGCTTATCGAAGGGAAGCCAAAGACTAAGAGATAGCAACTAACATTTCTGAATTCTGATACCAGATGAATCTTTGAGAGCTTTTTAAGGGTTAATTTCTAACTAGAGGTTTTTGGAAGTTAAGAAATTGGTTGTTGCCAATCTTAAAATTTTTTTTTCTGTAATAGGTTCCTTGAAGGTGGTAGAAATTTGGGGTGTGTAGGATCTAACATGACACGAATCAGGTGATGGGAGAAGCTTCAGGGGTCCTTTGAGGGTCCAAGGGTAAATTTGGAAGGTAAAAGGGTAAAATGGTAATTTTTTCACTTATGAAGGCAAAAGGGCTAAAAATGACAATTCTTTGCCTGTGATACTTTTTTATGGGAAGACTTATGGAGGCTAGAGAATTTGGAGGCAATGTGTGAAAATAACAATTCTTAGCCTTTGAAGGTAAAAGGGTAAAATGGTAATTTTTTGCCTATGATGCTTCGTTGTGGGAGGACTTACGAAGTTGGAGAAATTAAAGACATTGTATTTGGTGGTCTTGAATGTAGACCCTCATAGTCTTATTGATGATTTTCAAGGGAATTAGGGTTTGACCCGTAATGGTGTATTTGGGTTGATGCACTACACGTGGTATGATATGGATGATGTTTTTTGCAATTGAAATATCCAAGGAAGACTTCATAAGAGATGCCAAACCTCCTAGAGTCCATTTTTCTCTCCCTAAACTAGTGTTGCCTAAGGTCTTGATGCCTAAATGCTGCTTTGATGTTCTTTCATTCCATTAGATGACCCGAGTCAAAATTTAGGTGCTAACACTACCAAGGATTTATAGATGATTTTTCTCGGATGGCAAAACCACTAATTAAGTTGACTTAGAAGTAGGTGAAGTTTCTTTGGTACAATGATTATGAGAGGAGTTTTTAGGAGTTGAATAATCGTCTTGTCTTTGTACCAGTGCTTACACTTCCATTAGAATTAGGTGGATTTGTAGTCCATAATGACACCTCAAAGAAGGGCTTGGGTTGTGTGCTTATGCAAAATGGTAGGATAATTGCTTATGCGCCTAGACAACTTAAACTGTATAAACAAAATTACCTTACGACCTATAAATAGCTACTGTAGTGTTCTCTTTGAAGATTTAGAGACACCACCTGGATGGAGATACTTATGAGATATTTATGGATCACAAGAGCCTCGAGTACATCTTCACACAAAAGGAACTGAACTAGAGATAGAGGAGATATATGGAATTAATTAAAGATTATGATTACACAATTAGCTACCATCCTGGAAAAGCCAGTGTGGTTGCCGATGCCTCGAGTAAGAAGTCATCAAGCACCTTGGCATGTATCACAACTAGAAGGGCACCTATAGTGTTGAAATTGAAAGAGATGAATACTGAACTCCAGGCAAGTGGTTTAGGAGAACTAATAGCACATCTTCGGATTCAACCCACTCTTGTGGACAAAGTAAAAAATGCACAAACTAACGATCTATAGTTGGTCAAAATCATAGAGGAGGTGAAGAATGGAGAAAGGACGGATTTCTCGCTTGATGAACAGGGTGTGCTTCGGTTTAGGAACCAGCTATGTGTCCTTGACAAAATGAAGCTAAAAAGAGAAATCATGGAAAAGGCTCATGAAGCGGCCTGCACTGTTCATCCCAATAATACCAAAATGTATAAATATTTGAAAGGTATGTACTAGTGGAACAATATGAAGTGGGAAATTGCAGATTTCATGTCCAAATGCTTAGTCTACCAATTGGTAAAAGCCAAACATCAAAATCCTATTGGATACTTACAACTTCTTAGTATTCCACAATGGAAATGGGAATATATCTGCATGGATTTTGTGTCAGGATTACTAAGATCAACCAAAGGACTGGACTACATTTAGGTGATAGTAGACCAATTGACCAAGTCTGCTCATTTTCAACTGGTTAAGATGACATATTCACTAGATAAGTTGGTGCAACTCTATATTAGTGAGATAGTGAAGTTGCATGGGATCCCTGTTACTATCGTCTCTAACTGAGATCTGAGATTCACTTCTAAATTCCAATGTAGTCTACAAGAAGCTTTGGGAACAAAGTTGAACTTTAATACATCTTTCCACCCTCAAACAGATGAACAAACTGAGAGAACCATTCAAACCTTAGAGGACAAGCTAAGATCTTGTGTTTTGGACTTGAAAGGAAATAGGGATTCCCACTTAACTTTGGTAGATTTCGTGTACAACAACAATTATCAGACCAGCATACAAATGACACCCTTTGAGACACTATATGGAAGGAGGTGTAAAACACCTATATGCTGGGAAAAGGTTGGAGAAAGGAAGATGCTTGGACCAAAATTAGTACAAGTTACTAGCGATAAGATTTGTTTGATCTGTGGCCAACTCTTGACAGCACAGAGTAGATAGAAAAGCTATGCTACTAGGAGGAGAGATCTAGAATTTAAAGTGTGAGATAATGTATTCTTGAATATATCTCCAAGTAAAGGCATAAGAAGATTTGGGAAGAAGGGCAAGCTTAAGCCACGATTCGTTGGACCTAACGAAATTTTGGGCAAAATTGGCACCTTTCCATATCGACTAGAATTGCCTCCAAAACTTTCACATGTGCATGACATCTTTCATGTCTCCCTGTTATGAAAATATATGCAAGGCCCATCACATGTGTTAGAGTATGTGCCCATAGGATCTATCTTACGAGGAATAACCAATTATGATCCTTGACAAAAATGAGCAAGTGTTGCGAAACAAGATCATCCCATATGTGAAGGTTTTGTGGTGTAACCACTTGGAATAAGAAGTCACATGGGAAGGAGAGGACAAAATGAAAGTGAAGTATCTACATCTATTTCAAGACTAAGGTATGCACTAAATTCAAGGACTGAATTTTTATTAGGGGGAGAATGTAACACCCCACATCTATTTAGGTAAACTATAGATATCCATACCCAAAATCACATGTCTAAGTTATGAAACCTTGTATCTTTAAGAGGGTTAGTCTCAATACATTGGAGGCCTTATCATGGTTTAGGAATAGTTGGGAGACCTTTAGATGGAGTGGATTGGACCTTGGAGGCCCAAAACCAAAATCATAGAATCTGACCTTAGTGATCGATAACCAAGGCCATGATCAATCACCACATGATCAATCGATCACCAAAGGAAAATGAGCAAATTTAGAAAACTTGAATCTTGTGCACTGAATCCATGATCAATGCAATGATCGATCACCATAATCTTATAATTTTCCCAGGATTTGTGTCGCATGAAAATTTTCTTCAAAATTTTGTAGGACCCATATAGGACTAACCAAATTCCTTTTTATACATTATTTAGGTGTAAATTGTCATGCTCTAAACCCGGCCCTGTGTAAACCAACTAAACAATTAACCTAATATGGGCCGTGACATTGGATGTTTCGATTATTCATTCATATTTCCTGTAATTCGTATATCCATATCAATGTTATATATAATAAAATTTCTTTCTTTTATTTCCAATTCTTTTAACATTCATTAAGATCCCGTTGGATCTAACATTCAATCATCAAGTAACAAAAGCATAAACAATCATAATCATTTTTCTTAAGCATTCAAACCATATATGCAACAAGAAAAAAGCACGTACATTTCATATCTGCATCCATGTAATGATAACAACTATACCAATAAGGAGATCCAAGAATCTTTACACCACATGAAGTAAAATGAAACATTCCATGTCTAAAATGTCGAGTACATATTTTTTCCACAAAAACTAAAATCATTTACATTGTCCCTTAAAAGAAATTCAAAACATTGAAGGCATGTGTATCTGCCTTTCCTTCATCCATTCTCCTCTCTCTTTAATCAATTCTCTTCACCTGGAGTTAGTTGTCAATTTTGTATGAGCTGGACAGGCTCAATAAACATACATGCAAACTATACTAAATAGGAATCCAAATAACAATACATAATTCAAAAACAAAGCTTGCATGTAAGCATTGTCTATTCTAAGCATGACCAATAATTCAAAGGTCAATGAAAGCTATGAATGATTATTCTGTTCATAGATGATATTCACAATAAAATTTCAAATACCATTAACTATAAGACAATAGAGAGTCAATGATTCAATAAGGATAACAATACCTCTTTTACTTGTTAGATTCAGTATAAGTCACTGACTTAATAAGTCAAATATAATAAATCAATTTACCATTGTTGTGGCCCAATGGAAGGTCCCAATACGATGTTCAAAGGGTTCGATAAGTCAAATGAATGAGTTTGATTTCCCCATTGTTGTGACCCAACGGTAGGTCCCAAAATGAAATTCAAAGAGGGTTCAATAAGTTAATGGGGTTCGATCGATATCCAAAGAGGTTCAAAGATTCAAATTCAACAACAGTGCAATCCTCATTATGGTGACCCAAGTGAGATACTAAAACAGTATCTAAATGAGTTCAATGAATTAATACAATAATCAAATATCAATTTTTATTATTGTGACCCAATGGAAAGTCCCACATAGATTACTGATGTGGTTCTCTATAACTTACCACTATTGCAATCCAATGGCAGGTCCCAAATGATTATCCATAGTTACAACCTAATGGAAGATTCTGTATCATCCCCTTGTTGCAACCTAATGGTAAGTGTAACACCCCCCGAACCTGACTTGGATAATGTCCGTATGCACCTCAGATTTGGATCTTTATATTTTCTGATCCATATTTCATATCTTATAAAGTTTTACATTTTAAACCATATTCACATAATTCTTTGCCTTTACACTAATGAAAGCATAAAAGAACCATCAAATTCATAACCATAAACATTCCATAAAGGAGTGTGCAATGGAATTAATGTAATAATCTCATTCCATACATCTCTAATAGTACGCAGTAAAAAAAATAACTATCGCACATCATCATCCATGTAACCATAGGAAAAAAAAGCTAAAGTACCTATGATTACATACTCCCAAATGAGAAAAGGGAGCTTAAATCCATCCCATTATCTTACATCATAATCCATCATAAGAGTATTTATTACATTCATTCGAATAAATGTCTCAAAATATCAAATATAAATTTCTCATTTCAACACAAGTCCACCAAATGAACATCATCTTCATGCCACATTAGTCCATCATATACTGTTATAACCTGTGTCAATTGGGGTGAGCTTGATGGGTTCAATAAGTACAAATGCAAACCATATCCTAAGGATAACGGATATAACTTGCACATAAGTTCTTCTTACGTAAAATAAACATGAATAACAATATGAAGCTCAAACTATAGGATACAATAGTGTGTCAATCTAGGGATGCAAATGAATAAGCAAAACAATCATAATCTATACCATGAACAACAAAAGAGTATGTGACACAATGTAACGATAAGTGCATCATCTTTATGCTTAAAAAATTAGTCAATAATTCACTTTTCGTTATCATTCTCATAATTTTTATCAATAATTTATTCACTTATCATTATGATTCAAATACATTCGTAATCACTTGATTCATTTATTTATAGACTTGATCAATGTCTTCTTCATTAGTTCATATTATGTCATAATAGATTTCAAAATTCAATCATTGTTCTCCATTGTTGTGACCTAATAGGAGGTCAGAACTATTTTCAAAGGGGTTCAATAGGTTCAAATGAAGAATATGCACTAGCTAAATCAATATCAATTACTTCCATTGTTGTAACCCAATGATAGGTCCCGAAATAACAATCAAAGGGGTTCAATGAATCATCACAATAACTGAATTACAATCTTCATTGTTGCAACCTAATGGAAAGTCCCAAATAGCTTTCAAAGGGTTCAAAAAGTTCAAAATAGTGATTGAATAACAATCTTCATTTTTGCATCCCAATGGGAGGTCCCAAATTGCTTTACCATTGTTGTGACCTAATGTTAAGTCCCAAAAAATGTATTATGTCCATTGTTGCAACTCAATGGAAGGTACCATATAGATTACTAGTGTATTTCTCTCTAATTTATCATTGTTGCAATCCAATGTCAGTTCTCAAATACATGTTCTCCCTTGTAGCGACCCAATGACAGGTCCCATATAACATTACCATTGTTCCCAAATGGTTCAATCATATTCAAAATATTCAAAAATTCAATAAGGCCCAAAGATGATTCAATGTTCAAAGATTCATTAATATTTCAAAATTCAATAAACAATTGAGATATATCAAAGGATATCAATAGTCAATAAAGAGGCTCTCATGACATATGAAAGAATGTTTCATGGTTCAATAAATTTTGATCATAATACATTCACATTTTGTATTTAATTATTCATAATTCATTCATATAAATCACATATGATCAATACTTCAAGTAATTTTTTAGGATTCATAGTTCTTATGATCTTTCATTACATGTGATATTTTCTTCGTTCAAAAGAATTGAAATTTCACATCATTAGTTCATATATATTTCATGGTTCATGTGTGGAATCAAAGTTCCTATCATACTTAATTTTTGTCAAAGACATTGTCTCATATTCAATTTCATGTTAGTACAAGGGAATTCATATTTTCTTATAACCTTTTAACAAGATTCATTTAGATCAATCATGTCATTTTTCATAATAGTTAATTTCATGGGGACTCTTATCAATTTAGGCTTATATCCATGTTAATTACATATCTAACCTGTGGATTTTAAAGAAAACTCCATGAATCTATCAATAGAGAGGATCGTGAGATCAAAACAAACATAGATTCAATTTTCATGGAAATTCACATGAGATTTCTATGAATAATCATGAATTTGTCAAAATATTTGAGCATAGATGATGGAAACAATGTCCAGCTTACATGGGAATCACTTACAATCAAGGGATCATCAAATTAGAGCAAATATCTCATGGTTTCCAAATCAAAAACATTCCTAACAATGAAATACTTCATCGATTCACAAGGATCTATAGAAGTAAAGAAGGACATGACATTAGCTTGTAAGAATACTTACAATCCAACCTTCTTCCATAATTCCCCAAGATTCAACAAGTTTCAATCTCCAATCTCTTTAAATTTTATATAGATCCAATGAGAAAACACTCTATAATATGAATTCAAAGTCTAATTCTCCAAATTCTAACCAAACAAGCCTAGATTTAAGAAAATTGGGTTTACCTTTGGCTTAGGAGAGCAATTCCTTCTCTCTTTTCCAATTCTTCCTCTCTTATATTCTCTTTCTTGCCTTAGGTGTTTTGTAATCTAATTTTAATGTAAAATGGACTAAGTATATGTCAAGGCAAGAAAATACTCCCTTCTAAAAAGATTCCATGCCAAATGGGAGAAATCCCATTTTTATTTTTTAGATTTTGGGAACTGTGACCGCTCACCTCGACTCGCGAGCGCTCAGGGTACCGTTCCACAACCACTTGTGTGGGGGGCACAAGCACTTTCCTTGAGCATAAATGAAATTGTAACTTTATGGAAAATGATCGCAACTGCTTGTGTGAGCCAACGAGTGCTCAGGGTGGCCTTGACTTTTCTGGTTGGATCCTCCCTATTTTTTCATTGATCTATGGTTTTCTCCGCCTTCAATTGTGCTTGTTCCCAAGGTCTCAAGGTTTTCCTATGGTCTTCGGATCAATTTGGTTTGTTCAATTTAACATATAAACCAAATTACCAGATTTACACAATATGATGCATGTGTAGTGTATTAGTCAATAATTAATTGATCAAAGTAGGATATTCACTTTAAATTTAATCAATTTGAGCAATTCTAGCTCAATATTGGTCATAAATTAATCAATAATACAAAATCTCAAGTCATGAGATGATTCAATAAGTTTCAATCATTACTTTGTTCAAAATTCAAATTGAATGGTTCAAAATTCATATGTATAGATCACTTCAGATCAATTAAATCACAGGAATTCAAAATTCATAATTCAAATGATCTTGAGATCTTCAATTAGTTCAAAGGAATCAAAATTTTCAATCAATCAATCATCTATCCTAGTCTCATATGTGAAATGGAAGGTTCAATCATACTTGGATTTGATAATGCGAAGGATTTCACATTTTCTTATAGAGTTTCAATGAGATTCACATAAATCATCCATGTTCTAGTCCATAATGGATGATTCATGGGGATTCATATTAAATTAATCATAGATCCATGCCAATTAAATGATTAAACATGAGAATTCAAAGGCAACTTCATGGATCTATCAATAGAATGGAAGGTAAGATAAAAAAATTCATAGATTCAAACAAACAATAGTTCACCATAGAGATCAGATAGAAAATTGATGGATCTATCAAAGAATAAGCTATAGAGATCCAAATCTCTCATGAATTCAACTAAATGATGATTTCACAATGGAAATTCAATAGAAATAGCAAATCAATCAAAGAATAGAAAAGAGAAAAGGTGTATAATTTGGATATATACTTATAAGGTAACAAATCAATCAACAATGGAGGAAAGGGAAAGTGTATAGTTCACGTGTATACTTACTTCACCTTCTCTAGATCTCATTTTCTTTTTCCTTGGTATACTCCTCCAAATATACTCCAATCCTCAAATCTTTGCAATACATGTAGTGATTCACCATAAGAATCATAAATTTGCAAAGAAATTCACAAATAATTGGTCAATCCACCATAGAAGAGTTGAAACTTACCCAATAGGGGTTCTTCTTCCTCCCCATTTCTCTCCTTTTTCTTATCTCTCCTTTTCTTTATGGTCATTTGTACCCAAATGAAGAACTAAAAGCGGTTTAGATCATCACAAGTGGGTTCCACATGAGTTGGAGACAAAATTAAGTATGACATGAATCCCGAAAAGAATTTGTAATTGTGGTGATCGATCATTAGGTTGGGGATCAATCACCATGGTGATTGATTACGAGTTCTATGATCAATCATGGTGATCGATAATGGGCACAATGCATGGGCTGCATGTTTTTTGCTTCTAGGTGTCTTCCCGAGCATGATCAATCACCAACTTGGTGATTGTGATGGTGATCGATCAAGGCCTTGATGATTGATCACCAAGGTCAAATTCTGAATTTTTCTAGTTTAGTCTTCAAAGTTCAATCAACTGTATCCAAGGGTCTTCTATTCTTCCCTAAGCCATGATGAGGTCCTTAAGACTCAAAGGTTTTCCCTCATGTTCAAGGCACAAGGGTTCTCTTATAAATAAGTGATTTTGGTTCCAAATCCTATAGTATTTCCTTAATGGGTGTAGGGAATTATGTAAATGACCATAGAAAGAGAGAGAAATAGAAAATGGGAGAAAATCCAATAGAATTGGGAAAGAAGAGAGAAACTTCTTCCCCAAGGAGCAAGGTAAGCTATGAAATCTCAGATCTAGCTCAATTTTTCCTGGATTTGTGTATTTTCAATTGAGATTCTAAATAATCTATAGATTTTAATGGTGAATCCATGTTTGAATTATAGAAAAGGAAGTGAAGAAGGAAATCAAGCTTGAAAAACTAAAGAGGAGCAAGGAATTGCAATTGTACGTAATTATGTAAGAAGTATATGAATTCCTTCTTAGGATTTTAGATGTGAGTAATTATCCAAAGAGAAAATGAATTATTCTCTCTTAGAATTTAAGAATTTCTATTTAATCCTCAAATATTGAATTTTGATTGATTTTCATGGATGAATCTACTTCAACTGCTCTTGATCTATAGATTCCTTGAAAAGCAAATGATTTTCTATTTCCAAATGGTAAAATTCTAAATCCATGGAATTCAATTTTACGGATTTCAATTCAAAAATTGAATTGGAATTCAAAAATCTCATTTCCACTATTTGGATGCATAAATATTCAAAATCTCAACTAGCCTCATTTTGTTCGCTCTATGTCTGGTGGGTGGCCTTGAGATTTTATGGATCATCACCAAGGACTCCTAAATCATGTGAGTTGGGCACCAAAGATTTTTATTCACCATGCTTAGGCTCCCATATGGACTTCATTTCCTCTATAATCACTACGAAGATGTTATGTCCACTCTTGTTACTATTTTAATGCAATTTACCTACTATATAGATCCCTCTGTGAAAGAAAGTAATTGCTTGAGGGAGGAGGGCATTCTAGTTATTTGAATAGACTTGAAGCATAGCTAACAGGAGCTACATTTTTAGGGGCATTTTGGTTAATTAATAAAATAACATATGACATTTTGGATACTTTGTGTTAAAAAAAATTCCTCACAATTGCTTTTGGGAAGAGGGCATTTTAATCATTTGAATAGTTCTGAAGCATAGCTAACATGAGCTAGATTTTCTTCTTAGGGACATTTTTGTCAATTAATAAAATAACAAAGGGCATTTTTGGGTACTGCATGCTAAAAAAACTCCTCAATTGCTTAAGGGATGAAGGTATTTAAGTCATTTGAATAGACCTACAACATAGCTAACATGAGCTAGATTTTCCACTTAGGGGCATTTTGGGTATTTTATGTGCTAAAGAAACTCCTCATAGTTGCTTAAGGGAGGAGGGAATTTTAATCATTGAATAGACTTGAAGCATAGCTAACATGAGCTAGATTTTCCATGTAGGGGCACTACAGGCATTAGGTAAAACACAGGGGGAGGCTCGCACCTCTCCCAAGTCCCCTTTTGGCTTTTGCACCCACTTCATCAGCTATGGAAACTCTGGTGTCTATTTAGGGTTTAATTGAGAGAAATGATGGTTCATTAAAGGGATGTTAAGGTTTGGTCACATGGCTGGTTAAAAGCCAGGCTTTCTGGGAGTCGCCACCAACTCAGGTTTCCCAATGGAGTTGGACATCGGTTTCCTTTCTAGGAGAAAGGAAGTCTAAACCCTAAGGTCTAGAGGGTTAACTCCGAATACTAGTCTGGTTCTCCAAAGAGTAAGGTAAGTTGTTTTGTTACAGTTGGGGAAGGTGTTAGGCACCCCAAGCACTCACCTTTTTAGGGTGTCTTCTCGTAGCATGTATGCCATAAAATGCCATAGGGTTATGTTCTTGTTAAATATAAATTTATTGGTCTAGACCACTCCCATGGTGTGATCATTGCAGTTGCACCTGAGACGTAGTCTCAAGCTGCCTACATACTCGATATTATGGTTCGGATGTTCCTAGGGTGGTTTTGTTGGGATCAAATTTCATGTAGTTCTAGGGGTTTGTTATGTGTACAAATCTCAGTAGTCAAGGATGACTAACTATGAGAGTGATTCAGGGTAAATTCATTTTAGGTTGTTTATAAACTTATAGAGTACTTCGTGCTGCTTAAAAATGCGAACAAGTTGGTGAAATGGGGGTCAAGAATATGTTGTACCAATATATGTGGTTTAAGAACCTAATTGGGCCATGGCCAAGTCCTAGGGACTTTGGGTCGCTAACCACTGCGACATGACACTAAGATAAAGTGGAGACCGTAAAAGGTCAGGATAAGTTGAAAGGTAGTGATTGGGTAGAGTGACTCGACCTAACCGCACTAACGTAGTAGCCATGACACAGGCGTTGTCTCCAGGTAAAGTTTGGGTATCAGATACATTTAGGATTTACAAGCGTATAGTCAACCTTACTATGATTGTTAGAAGCTAAAAGAGGTATTTACAATGAAGGGATCCCTAGATTTTGTCTATGGAATGAAATGGTTCGAATATAACATGATTAAGGAATGAAATTAAACTCAGAATTAATATGAGTTTCATTTGTCTTTCATAAGCTTAACGCCTGAATTTCACTCTGATTCCTGAATTTAATTCAGGATAAAATTCAAGCATTAGTTGTTGGGGAGACCAGCAACTAGCCTTGGGTCTTTGATTTGTCTCTTTGGGTCCTAATGTTGTGGGACCCTTACAAGGGGATGAAAAACTCCTCCTAGGGTTAGGTAGTTCAATCTTAGAGGTTGGGACCTTTGTAGATACGGTGATTTGTCCAAAAGAAAATGGGAAATTGGTCATCTCACATAGACCCAACTCCTGAATTTAATACTAACACCTGAATTTTAACTCAAAGGAAATTTAGGTGTTAGTTGTTGAAAGCCGACAACTGATCTCAGGTTTTAAACCCCTTGTGTGGGTCCTAGAAGGGTGAAAAGTTACATATAGGGGCCCTTCTATGGTCTATGGACTTGCCTTAGGCCCAAAACGAAAAGCCAAACATTTAAGAACAAAGTGATTTTTAACATAGGCTTAATGCCTAAAATTCATCCTGACACTTGAATTTCTTCTAAATGTTTGAATAAAAATTTAGGTGTTAGGATGAAAATAGGGTCCACAGAGGTGCCTAAGCACATGGGTGGATTCTAAAGTGTCATTTTCTTGTGTATAAGATTAAAGAAGGTTAGGGTTCACTAGGGTGGGTCCCAGATCCCAATGCCTGAATTTCAGGCGTTAGGTGTTAGACAATCTGCACTCTGAAGGCCATATCTCTCTCTACAAAACTCCAAATTAAGCATGGTCGGTTAATTTAGAAAGCTGAGAGAAAGATATTTACAACCATTTCAGGCATCAAGATTTGGACAACCCGCACTCTGGAGGCCATATCTCACTCCATAAAACTCCAAATTGAGCGTGGTCAGTCAATTTGGAAAGGTGAGAGAAAGATATTTCCAACCATATATAATGAGCCTATATTTAATCTAATGCATTATTATCATTTCGATGCCTAATCTTCTAACGCCTGAATTTTAATTACCTAAAATTCAGGCTTTATGCCTGTGCAAAAGCCAGAAACCTTGCCTCGGCCATTTGGGCCCTTTACCAATGTTGAAAAATTTTTAAAAAAAATTTTGGTGGTAGAGGACCCTCTTAAGTGTATTTTTCTAAAAATCATAGCAAAATTCAATCTTAAAAATCATGAAAATTATGCACTGCAGGCAAGTAAAGAAGGAACATAGAACAAAGTTTTAGGGCAGGTTTGGGGGGACTATTCTGAGGCCCAAACCTACTTTAAAATTGACCAAATTTTTATCATAGGTAGGATACCATTCTAGGAGTCTACCATTAAAATTTGATCCCATTTGTCTTAGTATAAAAATCAGAAGAAAAAAAATTTGGAGTCACTATCCTAAAAAATAAAGTGCAGTAGAGACAAATTTTGTCTCTACTGTGTAACCCGAATTCAAGACAGTCTATATGGAATATTTAGAACATCAAAATAGCATAAAACAAGGGCTAAATGAAGTATAGAAGCTAAGATAAACAGGGTTGAGGGCTTAGGATTATGGCTTGGACTTTGAGCTCTTCCTCTTTTTTCCCTCTCTTTCTCTCTTGTCAAATTTTTTCAACCTTATTGTGCAAGAAATTGGGGCTATTTATAGCCCCAAATTGGTTGATTCAAGGGTTGGGATTGGTCCATGGGATCAAAGGATAAAAGGCTAGGGTTGATTTGGTTTAGTTCACATGGATAGGTGACATGGACCAATAGGGAGCAAGCTTAGGGCCATGTGGAATTGATTAAATCTGATTGGTTGATGAAAGAAAGGGGAATGATTGATTTGTGCTTTAATTCAGCAAGGGTAAGGATTCACTTAGTTTAGTTCACATGGATTAGTGACATGGATCAATAGGGAACAAGCTTAGGGCCATGTTGGCAATCCAAGGAGGTTTGATTGGTTAAGGGGTATAAAGGGGTGGGATCAATTTGGTTTTATTCAGCCAAGGGGAGAGATTAATTTAGTTTAGTTTACATGGATTGGTGACATGGACCAATAGGGATCAAGCATAGGGCCATGTTGGCAATCCAAGGAGGTTTGATTGGTTAAGGGAAATCAATGGGGGATTAGTTTGGTTTTGTTTATCAAAGGGGTAGGATTGATTTGGTTTAGTTCACATAGATAGGTGACATGGACCAATAGGAATCAAGCTTAGGGCCATGTTGGCAAATCAATGGGCTTTAATTGGTTAAGGGAAATTAAGGGAGTGGGCTAAATATGCTAAATGGTATGGTGGATCAAGATCTCCATGGATTTTTTAAATCCATGTGATTAATCCAAGGGGGGACTACATGGGGTGCACAAGGGGATCCTAATCTAAGGGTAAGGGAGCATTTAAGTGTGAATGCATTAATGGGCATTAATGAGCTAAAAACATGAGGGTGAGCTCATTAATGCCTTGTGCATTAATTTCTGGAAATTGAATCCCTTACTGGTCTTTATGCTTTTTGAGCCCCATGCTCATAAAGCTACAAACTCAATGTCCATTTTTTAAGTCCTGGATGTTTCAATCGTAGTGGATCAGTCAGAACCAAATTACGATAAGGGTAGGGGTTAAATCAGGGGTTTATTGGCCTTAAATGTTCTCTGATAAATATTGGAGGGCTAAAATTATCAAATTGATTCATGGAATCTTCAGATAAAAGGTGGCTCTCAACTTTTGTGAGCCATAATCTTTGACTATTCTGAATTCTGATACCCGGGCAAAAAACTGGGCTTAAAACCCCTTTTAGGGTAGCCGAAGAGATCCTAACTGAAAGTTCAGTGTGGGAGTCATAGTTTGTCATGCTAAGTGTGGTTTGGGGTTTATCAAAGCTTAGAGAGTCTAGAGTTGATAGCTCATCTAATGGATTCCTAGGCAATTACTGATGATTTTTTAAAGTAGGGTCGTTTGATGACAAACTACTCCTATAGCTCATTGGAGAATGACAAAATTAAGCTAGCAGGGATCTTCTATTGTTCTAACTCATGAAATAATTTTTGAGGACAGGGAAAAACTGAGAAAATGGGTCTGACCTAGTTGAATTCTGAGTCTGGAGGAGTTTTTGAGGGCTTTCTAAGTATCAAATACAAACAAACTGAGTACCATCCTGGCCTAGAAAAAATGTAATGGATAAGTTTACAGAATTTTCCGAGGCTATTGAGGGAGATGGGTTTTCGAAGGTCTTGGAATTATCAAGGGGTGGCCACTAACAAACTGAATTTTAAAGTTCTAATGCATTCTTGGGGTCTAGTTGAGTACATGTCATTTTGCTGGAATGTGTAGCTCATTTTGAAGTAATTATGAGAAATAGAGTGGATTGACTCTTCCAATGCTCCTTTCCATTAGTTTTGTGAGGGTCTCGCAAATTTGGAGAGATGGATACTGACTTATCAAGCTTTAGAGGTCCGGAGAACATTGTGGAGCAAAATACGGTAAATGGGACCAGAACTGATTTTCAACATCTTAGGGGAGTTTTGATATTTCACAGGGGTTCAAGACCTCAGATGCTTTTGTTTAGTGAAATGATTGATTGAAGGTAACTCTGAGACTAAAAGATGACCACTAAACTATCTGAATTCTCAAATGAATCTTTGAGAGTTTTTTTAGTGTTGTTTTTCAGCCAGGGGTTTTCAAAGGTTGAGAAATTGACTGTTGCTAGTTTCTAAAAAGTTTTATCCCGAGATAAGTTCCTCGAAGGTGGTGGAGATTGAAGTGTACAAGACCAGACCTTACACAAATCAGGCGATGGGAGAAGCTTCAGGGGTCATTTGAGGGTCTAAGGGTAAATCTTGAAGGCAAAGGAAAAAATGGTAATTTTTTTATTTTTACTACTAAAAGGGGTAAAAACAAAAACTCTTCGCCATGGGAAGACTTATGGAGGCTGTGTTGGAAATATATGTCCTAACAAAGCCATTCACATAAAATATAAGCATGATTAATTAATTGATTAATTAATATTCTATCATCACAAGAATTTGTTTATTTATATGGGTAATTATTTGATCTCATGAGATGAGATAGGT
>JAOXJP010265871.1:0-20595 GCA_025762735.1 Platanus orientalis
TATGAAGACAATGAGGGAGAAGGTGGGTAAGGCCTGTGGGTTCAAGAAACACAATCAAGAAGGGTTCTTGATAATGGTTCTCAAGTTCTTTAATGGCGGAAATAAGAAATCAACAAGAAAGATTAAATACCAAGAACAAAGAAAGCAATAAAGCAAGAAAGAGTGAAGAAAGAAAGAGAGGAAGAGAGAAGAGAGGAGAGAGGAGAGGAGAGAAGAGAGAAGAGAGAGAAAGCTTATCTCACTCGTGGAGGAGGAGAGAGAAGAGAGGAGAGAGAAGGGGAGCCACGGCTACCACCCTTGGAACAATCTACACTTTAGATTCCTAATAAACCAACTAAACTTTATTCATATTCTCCAAATCTAAATTTTACAACCTAAAGCCAACTATTTATAATAAATAAATTCAAGTCCTACTCTAATTAGGAGTCTTGCAAGCCTACATAATGTGGCTGTCGGCTAGCCCTAAATAACCCACTATTTTTAATAAAAAAACTCTTTAAAGACTTTTAAATTACATAGGACTCCTTTAACTTAAAGCTTTATTACTTAAAGACCTTAAAACATTAAATTCTCACTAAAAACACTCCATAAACTTAAAACAGCCCTAAAATTAAATAGACTGAACTAAAAACCCATAGAATTCGCCGGAAACAACACTAAAAGCCTTGAACTGAAGGAATCTTCTAGGGATTTCCCAATTCTTGAATCTGGCTTTCTTGCGGGGCGGCACGTACATCAATCTCTTCACATTGGCTGCATCATTAGGGTTAGGTATTTAGGAATTAAACTGGATTTTTAAGGGTTTTCAAGGGAGAAAATGGATCATAAATTAAGATTTTTTTATTTTGGGAAAGCTAATATAGGGTGGCCTTAGAGTTCGAAGAAGGCTATGGATGGGTTCTGTGATTTAGACATAAAATATATATATATATATATATATATATATAGAAATAAACAAGTCTTCACCGGGTGGGTGAAAGAGACAACAGAAAAAGCAAGATATAGAGAACCCCAGGAATCGAGTATGAGGATATTGGCTGAAATTCAATTAAACTTTTGTAATCTAGGAATTTATAATAAGGGATAGAATTTCAGGCTTGAATGAATTTGGGTTGATTGTAGGATATGAAATAGAAAATTCTGCAGTAGAAATACAAAAAAAGAAATAACGAAGAAGCTAAATCAACTAGGGTCACACTTCACTTTCGAAATCTGGAAGAAGTACTGAACATGGCTGGATTGTAGTATTCATTTTTTCATTTGTAAGTTTGTATAGGCTCCTCACACGTCCAACCTTTCTTTTCTTTAATTTGACTTCCACTAGCACTAAAAATGGAAACTAACTTAAAAACACTACTAAACCATGTTTGGACATGACTTTCCAAGATAAAATATGACCAGAATAAAGGTCAAATTAGGCTAAATTCAACCTTGGTATGAAACAGAAAGGTTATCCTCACAATACCAAAATATCAATTTCTCCTTAAGCAGGAGACATTAAGTGAAACAAAAATAAATAATACTTCAAACAATCCAGCCGCATGATGTATTTAGACCTCTACAATCTCATGTGGTCTCTCAGCCCCTTTCTCTGCCAGCTGTAAACTCTACAGGTCTGATCCCTATCACTTACAGACTCAGCTTGCTTGCATAAGGCACATATTGGGCATTATTTTCTTCCTAGAGATCAGAGGTGGGATCCATTTCTTTGATTGTTATGGCTAGTCAAATGCTACATCATTGGATTTAGTAACCAATTGCATTTTGTTAAAAAATATTTGTTGCTGAGTACCTATCGAACTTATGTTGAGCAGATTTTATTTATTTCTATTAGGTCTTCTGTTGTTTCTATTGTTAACTGTCCACATTGTTAGCTTATACATACATGAAGTTTCTATTTTAATTTTCTCCAAAGATGTTTAAATCGGTGTTGTACTTGACTTGCCTGTATAAAATTGAATGTTTCTTTCCCTGAGACTTTGGAGTATCATTCATCCAAGCTCAATTTCATTGTTAAAATATATTTGAGCTTGTCTTTTTTTGTAGCATTTCTAATTGCTCACACTTTTCAATTGCTCAGTATTTTCTATTTTTCATTGTGGGGTCCCTTCTTACTGATGCGCTGTGTTGATGTGTTCTTTTTCTCAGATGCAAAAACTGATGACCCTTTTGGTGGCTTGGGGCCTGAATATTTGTAATAAGGGTGTCGAGGGGGGCTTCACATTCAGTGAGTATTATTAAAATAGAAGTGGATGTTGTACACACTGAACTATTATTACGTGGATGTGTAGCTGATATTTGCTGACATTGTTGATACATGGAAAAGAATGGAGGGACGCCCTGCTTTATCCCCTCAGATGTCAGGTACCAAGCATCTTAGTAACCTGGGAGCATCTGGAGATATGTCGTCATCTTTGCCAGTTCTTCCCATTCCTCTGGAAGAAAAATATCCAAAATTGCCGGATTCCCAGCTTGTCTCTTTGGAAAGGGAACTGATGACAAATCCTGTGGCTCCACATGGAACTCCATTGGTCTCCAACGGCGGGGTTGTTGGGCACATATTTTCATCTGCTTCAGGATTCCCCACAGATCCCCGTTTCTCTCCTGTTTCACCCCATGAAAGACATTCTAGGAATGCACCCTTGTCACTAACGCAATCTTCTCATTCAGGACCAATTCGATCTAGGGCATCAAGCCATTATTCCGAAGATAACAACAATGTTCCCTGGTGTTCAGATCCACTGAAGGGTTTTCTGGATTTTCCTGAAAGTGTCCATGCTCAGGACAGTCAAATAGAAAGTTGTAGTGGTAGTGTCATTGCATCTGAGGACCACACTAAGCGAAATGATTGGCAGGAATGGGCGGACCAGCTTATAACTGATGATGATAATGCTTTGGCTCCTAGCTGGAATGATATTCTCATTGAGACCAATGTGGTAGATTCCGAGCCAAAGGTTGGTTATTCTTTTATTTATCCAACAAGGGTGGAATATCTATGCAAAATGTGCTACGTATAGTGTTTGGTTTTTTCAAAGAAAAGTGAAAATCAACTTGTAGCATTTATACTTGTTCTCTTCTCTCTTTGCGTTATGTAGGAAGTATACCAGCTGCCCAAACCATCACCAAAATTTTCAGTGCACCAACCCCAAATTTATCAGCAGTTTCCTGTTCCTTCTGGAGAACTTTGTCCAGTAGCTAGTCCTTCTTCATCGTTCAATGGTGCCCCAACCAAGTCCCGTATGCGTTGGACACCAGAACTTCATGAGTGCTTTGTAGAAGCAGTTAATCAGCTTGGTGGTAGTGAAAGTGTGTAACCCACTCGAGCCATACTTTTATGTTATTATCTCATCTGTGTTTGTGAAATTCTGGGGCATCTTTTTGTATTGATTTTGTGGGTTTTAACAACAGGAGCTACTCCTAAGGGTGTGCTGAAGCTCATGAAAGTTGAAGGCTTGACCATCTACCATGTAAAAAGTCACCTGCAGGTCTGTGAATTGCCTCTATTTAAGATTTCACAAAAGGACTAGTTATTCTATGTATTTTAACTTGTGCTCCTGCTCGTTGATTGCAGAAATACAGGACAGCCAGGTACAGACCAGACTCATCAGAAGGTAAATAATAATTGGTTATCTTTTTTCCTTAAACTTCCTTTCTCATTCCATTTCTTATTGTACACATACAAATTTGCATTTTTCGCTAGCACTGTCATTGTTGCATTTTGTAAGATCTTTACCAGTTTCTCTTCAGAAGTTTTATGTGGATGAATCTTGCAACTATTAATTTTTATTTTATTTTGACTATATAAACACTCACTTAAGAACTGTACAGTCTAATTCTTTGGCCTCACTCTGAATTCGTTTACAGTTTCTGCAGATTTGCTAGCACATTTGTGTGTTCATGCCATGATATATTAAAGAAAATGGTGTTATTGAAATCTAGTTCTGAAGCTTGGCTGTTCTCTTTTTAATGCAGGAATATCAGAGAAAAAGATGACTTCTGTTGAAGAAATGTCATCTTTAGGCCTAAAAACGTGAGTTAACTGATTTTTTTCCCTTTATTTGGAAGATTTTCTAGTACCATGTTTTACTTGTTTTAATGCTGTACTATATACTGCAATTTTTTGGTTTAAATTGAGTGGATTTTTTTATACGAATAACAAGAAGATTTATTGATAGGAAGGAGAAGTAATAAGGATAAATGCAAAAGAAACCGTAAATCCATGAAAGTCTTAAGGTACCCAAGATACGATAGAAAATACAACCAATTACAAAGGACGTGATGCCCGCAGTCACAAGACCCTGTTCTTGGCCAGATTGTTACCGGAGGAGTTTACTGACTTAGGCATCCAGATGAATGGGTTCAGACTGGAAGCCAAGGTCCTTACCTCACTGGTAATATGTAACAATCTCCAATGGCCTCCACTCTGCGTTCATTCTAAAATAATTAATAGTACTTGAACCCTCCCTCGACCATCAGATTTTGGATACCCAAAGAAAGAGATTATCTTATCTGTGGTGTTATGGCATGCGGATTTTCCCATCCTATAATTGTTTTGATGCAGCATTAATAGCACGACTTGTGGTGTTATAGCATGTAATTCTTCCTAGTTGTAGCTTTGAAAAGAGTGAATAACATTGACCCTCTGGTCATTTATTGATGGTCATAAGGGTTGAAATACTTTAATGGATTTGAATTTAATTCAGAATTAGGGGTTGAAACAGGTTGTATGGGGACTGGGATTAGCATCTACACTGGTTTTTGAAGAAACATGTCAACAAATAAATCTATTTTTTAAGGGGTGGAGATATTTTTAATACTAGGGTTTGGAGTGGTTTAAGAAACTAGAGTTTTGAAGGGTGAAAATAGGACTGGATGAGTGAGAGGTTCTAAGGTGTCTTAAGTGGCTGCTGACAGTGTAGAGTTTATGATTTTAATAATGTGAGGAATCTATGATACCCAGATATGGATACAGATAGGACATTGATACGGGAAACCGCGGGTACAATTCTTCATTTTTCAAAATCCAGTATCACATAGTGTTATTTAGGTGAAGACCTTTTTTTAGTACTAATATCTTTAAATTAAATAGAACTTTTAATTACAAAGTTTTTTATCCTAAGATGTGTCAGAATATGCCACATTCATAGTTTTGTTGTCAAAAAGATAAGGAAACATGGGAGTATCAAGCTTAACTCTCCATTCAACTTGTCCAGACAAGAGAATCACATGAGATATTTATGGAGTAGGGGTGTGATGCAGGATATATGCCAAGGGGAGGTGGCTGATCTTTGCAGAGAATTTAAAGGGGAATAGGGCTCTCAGGTAGGCTTTAAAATAGGATAACAGTAGCTGTCTTGGACTGCAGTGTGGACCAATTCAGGGCTGAAAATATGGGACAAAGGCTGGGCCAAAATGGTTCAGATTTTGGACAGACCTGGGCTTGGTATAGGGACAGAAATTGGCCTAATATGGTTCAGGCCTGGGGCAGATATAAGGTCACAACAGTGGCTTTTTTTCTAGGGGCTAATGAAAGGCTATTTGAGGCTGAAACAGGGCTGAAACAGGGAAGAAATAAGGGATGATCATGGAGAAGACAGGTGTTTTGGGACTGTTTGTAGAAAACATTTAAGTATAGGATGGAGGAGAATAGAGAAAGAAGAGGGAGAGATATAAGAAAAGGGAGAAGAAATTAAAAAAAGAGAGATGGGATGAGAGGGCCTGTGTTACAGAAGAGGATCTTCACACTGATGATCTAGGCCTCCACCTAGATTGCATGACCTTAGAAGATTCTAAGGAACCACTCCTGGTTTTGATTGGAATCAGCACACATACAAGAGGAAGAGCACTTCCAGCCATAAGAGTGCAGAGAACCAAGTTTTATTTCAAAATTTTCATACTTCCCTATTCAATGTGTGGGTGGGTCTTATAATACCCCCCAATAAAAGAGATTGCAAAAAAGTCCATAAATAAATAAAAATTGCAACTAACCCCCATCTAAATAAAATTAAAGTACCACCCCCTTACAACTTGTGAAAATTAAATAAAAAAAAACACAAAACAGCTCCCAAGGGTTCCCCCACATGACCACGCTTGACGTGTTCATGGATGGGGCCCACCCACACACAACGTGGGACCCATGTGCAGCTCCATTCCCCCATCAGGGTGTAGCTGTGGCCCTCTTTTACTGTAACCACAAAGTTCAAAAATAGAAGCTCTCATAGTTCTACTAAAGCTAAGACAATTTAAAATTTAAGTAATAAAAAAAATTAAAATTAAGAAAAGAAAACTCTAGAATTGGTTTAGTGGTTTAGCTAAAGGTTACATGCCAGCTGCCAACCTGACACAATCCTCTTTTATCCAGGCTTGGGACCAGCAATGCAAAAACTGTGTTTAAATAAAAAAGCTCTAGATTTAATATATAAAATCACGTAGAATAGAAACTAAAAATCAGCCTAAAGATGCACTGCTACTTAGGTAGACTATGGCTGGGCAGTCAACCGAACCATAGGTTGGCAGTTGGCTGGCCTCGGGACATGTGGAATTTGGGCATGTCTTGCTGGACACTCTAGCTGTATTTAGCAAGCCAATAAGGTATGCTAAACCATGAAATATACAAGAATAAACAAAGATTATCTTGAGCAAGCTTATAAGGTCCATAGGCTTGTTGATGCATGCTGCTCTAGATAGCCTGATCTAAATTCATGGGCCTACCCAAAATGAGGCCTATGTTTGAACCTCAAGATGGGTGTAAGAATTGGGCTCAAGATGGGCAATAAGGCCCCTGCCCAGCCCATACATTTGGAAAAAGCCTTTTGTTGTATTATAGCTATCATGGGCCCTACTAGGATCTTTAAGGATTTGGTATCTTTAGATTTGCATAGTTAATTGCTGAGAGCTTTGACATTTTAGGGAAGTAGGGTCTCTAGTTGCAAGAAGATAATTGTTAGGACGCTATCTCTTAAGAAATAAATGTTTTAGGTTTTTAGCAGATTCTAAAGAGGCTGGCATTACTAGGGGGGAGTCCATTGTACAATGGGATATAGAGTTGATATGGACTGGTTCAATGAACATGTTTCAAGTCCAGAGGTTTGCCTATGTGTTGGAAGATCCGGATTGGCTAAATCATTCCTTTACGTGGCTGAAGGATGGGGTTCATGTATTGAAGGTGTGTACCCATTCACATGTATGTGATCATCCAGTAGCCCAGGAAATCAACTAGCTTCAATCTTGCATGTGTGGCCTGTCACCCATCAGTTGCAGATAGCCTAATTGACTTGGTGACCACCTTTGACGACAGTGTCTCTGGTTGTTCTGAATTAATGGTTGATTAACAAATGGTTTATCAACTACTAGATGGGTTCTTTCTTGATTGAGAATAGATGAGCCTGGTCATCTTGGTCATCTTGATCCCGCATCTTGTCAAAACATTATTGTAAGTTAATTTTTTGGTAAATAACTGCTCTAAAATTCTAAATTCATTAATCCTAGCCTCGGTTTCATCTTAAATTTTTTGCATCCACATTTCAAAGTGATATGGATTTATGCTTTTTCTTTATCATACCAATGTGGTTTAAGTTCATTGGTCTCAAAGCTTCAGATTGAAGTGGCTGTTGCTGAACCACTGTTGGAGCATGAAAAAACTCTCCCTTTTGCATTGGGACCAATATTTCTTACTATTTGAATTGATGAACTTTTCTGAAGTGCATGATTGGTTCCATTGAAAAGATGGTTTCTGATTTGCATCAGATGAAAATCTCTAATAGCTGGTTATTTATCTTTGCATCGGACAATTTTAGGGTATAGGACTTATCACCTTCTGTACACATTGCCGCACAATCATAAGCTCTGGTAACAAACTGATGTAGAATGGTCAAGAAATTGCTAAGAGTTAAGATGAACATTTTTTAAACTGAAATTTGGAATCTAGGGTTAGGGTTTGGAAGATTGGTTTTCAGAAAGGGGTTATTGGATTAATGTTTTAGTAATATTAAAGTTGCTGTTTGTTTTTGTTGACAAGAGAAAATATTATTAAAGAAGGGGGTAAGGTATCCCCAAAAGCCATACACCAGCGAGCACCCCGCAGAAACTTAAGGCAGCTCACTGCCTTTAACAAAACTAACTCACCCAGATTTTATATCTACAAAAAACCAATTCATAAATTCTTTACAATTAACAGCCCATAAAAAAAAAACCTATCCTTGGCTCTTCTAATTACATTATAGGAAGGTTCTGAATAATTTTCAAAAATCCAATTGTTCCTCCCCAATCATAGGACCACCAAATTGTTGGGATCATCAACAGCCACGGTTATGCTCAATCCCCTCATGACACCCTTGTGCAACTGCAGCCATAACATTGCAAGGGAAAACCCAAGGAATGCCAAGTGCCAACCTTAAAGAGAAATGACTTCCATACCCCACTGTCAAAGGAGATATGGTACGGTTTGATGTCTCCATACCTTAAAGTTGTTGATAGAGGGATTAGGTTAGGGAATTATGGTAGGGTTTATGATTGATGATTTTAGTATAATGGTTGTGCAACGAAGACCAATGACTGCGCCAGTGAGAAGGTGCTAGAAGGACTAGAGGAAGGGCAAAATTGACCTGAGTTGAAGTAGTAAGGAGAAACATGGCAGCTTGTAATTTAACGGCAGATATGGCCGTAAATAGAGTGGAATGGTGGAACAGGATTTGTGTAGCTGACCCCAAATAGTTGGGATAAAGCTGCTTGTTGTTGGATAGGGTTTAGAGTCAAATTTAGGATTCGAAAGACATGTTGAATGAGTAATTAGGGTTTACACTTAAGGTCTTGAGGTCTGCATATGTGACAAAACTAGGTAACCAGTTTCAAAACTAATCTTTCTCATCCTGGTTTGGCATTTTGACAAGTGGCATGGGGCATATCCTCTCAAGATAGCTTAATGATATATTGTTCTGTGCAAACTTGGGTTTGAGTAAATCCACAAATTTGGAAAATCCAAGTTGTGAATCTGAATAGGGCCTAAATTATTTGATTCAATCACATATGGACGAAGTGTTCAGTTCAACCATCAAACTATAACGTACTTTTGTTTTGGAATGGTTTGAGAATATATTAATAAAATCAGCAGAAAACAGAAGAATCACCAGGAAGGGGAAAAATGTAACAAACACAACACTAGAAATAAGAGAATACAACATAATGAAGAAAAACAGTAATACAAACTCAATCACTCCAAATAGTATACCACTTTGACTCATCAAAAGTTTTACTGATCAAAGTCCACTCAAGCAAAGAGTCGTACACTAAAGCACATAGGCCTTCATGGCTAGTACTTTTACCCTAAAAAATCCTTCTGCTTCTTTCTTTCTACATGCAGCAACAAAGAGCCCCTGGGGCATAAGACCACATCTCCTGGCAATCCCTTTCATTCCTCTAATCCTCCTACAACATATTAAATCCTTGACATTAGAAGGAGAATCCCAAGACAGATTAATGCTAGAAAGTAAAAAATTCCACAGGAAAACAATGCACAAGCAAGTGATTCACTGATTCCCCCTGCACCAAACACAATACACACCGGTTTACTAAATTCCAACCTCTATTAAATGGTCCAGAGTAATAATTTTATCCAAAAAAAAATTTCACAAGAACACCACCTTTGACGGAATGCCCTGGCACCAAATAAATTTGAAAGGAAAAGATCATCGGAATTGATATCTAGAGCAGAGTAAAAACATTTAACCGCCAACTTGCCTTTCCTATGATTGGACCACCACCAAATATCTTTCTTTGGGGTTTGGACAAACATCTTTAATCCAATTCATAAGTCCCCAAATTTCTCCATCTCCCAATCATTCAGATTCCTTCTCAAACTTAGATTCCACACTCCATCTCCATTCGAAGTATCATAATGCTCTTTTATAAAACCCTCCTTGTTTTTAGCTATAAAGATAATTCTGCAAAAAACCATCTTAAGCAGGAAGATTTCGCACCAAATATCCTCCCAAAACTAAATCTTGCCCCCCAACCTAACTTGAATTGAATGAACTTCTAGAATTCCTTGTACATTGAACTACCGATTTCACAAACCTGACCCTTGAACCCTACGAATCTCCTTGGGCTCCAAGTTCGAACTCATCTCATATTTACTGAACACAACTTTCTTCTACAAACTTTCCCACTCCACACCGAACCACCAAAGTGTTTTTTCTAAAAGAGCCATCTTCTGAAGCCTAATATTTCTAATTCTGAGACCTCCTTTCATTATCGGCCTACACATTCTCTTCCACTTCACTTGGTGAAATTTTCGAGCTTCCATGCTATCATAACACAAGTACTTATTATAATAAGAATCCAACCTAGATTCTATTGAAGCCAGGATCTTAAAAAGGGAAAGGATATAAATTGGCATACTTGCCAAAAAATTCTTTGTAAGGATTAGCCTTCCACCTTTTGAAAGAAAAGGGACTTTCCACAGATCTAACCTCCTCCTAACATTATCAAGCATTGGCTTCCACATCCTTTTAGACTTAAAGAGGAGCCCAAAGAAAGCCCTAAGTAGGATGACGGCAAAGAACAAGTTTGCATCCTAATATGAACGTTAGACTCTTAATATTCTTGACATCTCCAAGTGGAAACATTTCTCTCTTGGCCAGATTCATCTTGAGACCAGAAACTGTCTCAAAACACCTCAAAAGACACCACAAATAGCTCACTTGGCCTATATTCGCCTCACAAAAAATCATCATGTCACCCACAAATTGCATGTGAGAAATACTCATCTCGGCGTGATCTACTTCAACACCTAAAATGAACATATTCTCTATCCTACTGATCATTTTGCTTAAAATTTCAGATTTCAGATACCATAATGAAAATAAAAGGGGATAGAGGATCTGCTTTCCTTAGATCCCTGGAGCTCCAAAAATAACTGTCGGACACCTATTCACCAAAAACGAGAATCGTACCATCCCTATGCACTACCATATCCATCTTCTCCACTTCTCTCTAAACTCTGTTCTACCCATGAAATAATCCAAAAAATTCTCATGAACATGATTGTAGGCTTTCCCCAAATCTAATTTACAAAAATCATTTTTTTTTAATTCTCGATTGTACATTCATTTGCGATTAGAACACCATTCAAAATTTTTTTCCCAAACACAAAAGTTCTTGCAATTGCGATATTATACCATTCATAACTGGTCTAATCATAACGGCCAAAACTTATAGAGATAATCTTATACGTGCTACTCAACAAACTAATAGGCCGAAAATCTTTGAACTCTTTTGCATTTCTTTTTTTGGGAATTAAGGTAATAAAGGTATTGTTAATATTAACATCAAAGGACCCAAATCTTGCAAATTCCTTGATGACCTTCATAAAATCCTCTTTCGAAAATGACCAACATCTTTGATTGAAGGAAATAGAGAAACCATCCAGACCCAGGGGCTTATCACCTTTAATGCTTTTTAGCACTCCATAAATTTCCTCTTCTTGGAAATGCCTCTCCAAAGAATCTTTATCCTCTATCAAAATCCCATCCAGATCCATATCATCCAATTGGGGCATCAAGAGAAACTTCTTTTTGAACATTTGAACATAGACTTCTCATTTTCATTTCTATTACACTCAGAATCTTGAATCCATTCACCATTCACCATTCACCTTGTCAAGAACTTTTAGAAGGGCACGTTTTTTTTATAGGTAAATGTTAGTGGTTAATTTATTAGTAGGTGAAGACGGGTTTTGAACCCAGGCCTGTGGTACAATGCCTACAGACTTTACCAACTTAGCAGGCTGGCATCCTCAAGGGCATGGGTTTTTAATCAGGCAATTGGCAGAAGTCTAAAAGCTCTTGGTTGATTTTGGCAATGCATAAGAAATTGGTCAAGATTACAAGTTTCTGAAGCCTAGGGAGTTCTGTGCACGCCTTTTGGTTAAGATTGACAATGCATGAAATGATTGGTTGAATCACTCTACATTTCTTTGTCTAATTTATACTGCAATTAGTGATTTCTCATAATGTTATGGCTATATTCTGTCAATCTAAGCTTTAGGATGAAACTTTCTAGCTTTTTGTGCAGTTCAGAAAATTCTGGACATGTCATATCCTAGTTAATTGTTGAATTAGTATGCAGAGTTCAATTTGGTGTTTCTTATTTTATAGCCTGATTGAAATGAATAATAGGGGTATTGACATCACTGAAGCATTGCGACTACAAATGGAAGTTCAGAAGCAACTGCATGAACAACTTGAGGTATGAATTTGTGATTGAGAAAATAATGCCTTATTTAATTTATTGGGTATCCTGATATTGATCTGGTGAAGATTTTGAGGGAAACCAGTCATTTACCAAAACATCTTACTGCTATGTGAGCAAAAAATATATATATATTATATGATTTTTGCAGAAGCCAAAATGTCCGCTTTCATTTGAAAATTAGCTGATCTACATGACCATGGGATTTTAAAGATATAACTTAAGGTCAATCCTTTGGCGTTCTTGATCATCAGGTCAAATTCTCTCAACCTGGAGAGAATGATAGAGACATCCTAAAATTTGGAAGAAAATCATAAGTAAACGTGTGGGCTTAAGCCATGTAGTGCACCATGGGAAGATAGGTGTGAGGGTCAAGATCCATGAAACATGGTGCCACAATCTTGTCTCTTTGTTTGTGCATATTTTTTTTTTCCTTTTTAATTTTTATTTTCAACAAGAATCCATTGATTTTGGTGTCTCTAGAAGGCTTATTTATTTAACTATCTAATAGGCCAAAAGTGTGCGATATGGATTTGATTTGAGCAGGTTATGGCCATATATTCGTGATGGATTTTTACTTCTTTTTGGCTCTTCTTCTTTTTCCTTAAGTTGGTGTCTTCATTTGTAGAACTTGAGTCCTAAATTTAGCTTATAATGAACTTGAGTCTTTGTTGAGTCAGAGTTTCTGTTGTTGAATCCTTTTAATAGTTGTGAAGTAAAAGCCTTCTCAAAATTATTTTTGTTCCTACTTAAAGTACGGTTTGAACATTAAACAAGTCTTAGAGTTGTTTGATGTGGCCACATCTGGCTTATCTGTGGACCCTTTGTATGTCCTACCTTACAAGAGGACCAGATCCAAAAGCCCATCCATTTGCCCTCGTGTGAGTAGTCTTGGGAAATGGTCTTTGTGTTGGGTTCGGTCTTCGTGTGTATGGCTTTGTTATGGGCCTTTGCTGGACAACCCATTAGGCAATGAGAAATCTTGGTCCAGTTGTAATTATAGTAATTAATTTAGTTTGAGTTTAACTAGGTTGTTGAGCTTGTGTTAATATAAGTTAGTTTCCTGTCAATTACTTTGGGGGATTTTATTTCTTCCAAGAATAGGTTTTATTTAATTTTTAGGAAATTGAAAGTTTTATTTTCGTCACTTTTTTTAGGTCTTAATTTGGAGTGTCAAAATTTATCTGTTTGGCTTGATTTGGTGTCATTTGAAAGGTTCTTTAGTTTCCTATAAAATGAGCCATTATTGCGAATTCAATGTGATTTGAGAGTGTTATGACCAAAATAGTGGCAGGGTATTAGAAAATGACAGGATTTGTGTGTGTGTGTGCACGCAACTTTAATACTTTTTAGGTAATTTATTGGTATATTAAGGTTTGTCTAGGATTCACAGTAAGGTTCGTTCTACTTTAATACTTTTTAGGTAATTTATTGTTTATTAAGGTTTGTCTAGGATTAGCAATTAAGGTTAGTTGTACCTTAATACTTTTTAGGTAATTTATTAGTTTATTAATGTTTGTCTAGGATTAGCAATAAGGTTATGTCTACAATCATAGAGGAGATGAAGTGGTGTAATTTACAGAATTTCAAGTTTGATTAAACAAATGAGAATTTGTTTTGGTTTAGGATTTCAACTGTGTGAATTCTAGCTATGATATTTCTGTCTTATAATTTTTTTAAAAAAATTCTCCTACTTCTCTTCTTCCACTTCTTTCTACGGTCAACTTTTATCTCTTTCCAATCTTACACCCTAGTCCCTTCTAAATCACCTATGCTAAGTTTATATTAGTTCTATTCAGTTTCAGCTTATTTCATCATAATTGATTCCCTGGGTTATCTCAACTACACCTTTTCTCCATTATTTCAATCAAAGAACCATCCCAAAGCCTTTTCCCTACCTTGCTTGTGGCCACCATTCCTTTGCTTTTTTCTTTTTTTCCTTCTTTTTTGATGACCCTAACTTTGCTTTTCATCCTTTGAAAATTCTGATTTCTTGATTTCTGAATCTTCTCTTATAAAAACCCTTATTTTATATCATAACCTACCATTCAACCCAGCAGTAGTCCTTGTAGTTCAGTCCTAGATTCTTAAATCCCTAGGCTGTCCTAAATCATGGTCACCCATAGGACTTGCGGTTATCATTGCCTTACCTCATACTATTGTTTTCTCTTATTTTTAGAGCTGAAGTATTAATTTCTTGTGGCTGTCATGATTGCTGCTTGTTTGAGGTGTGGCTCTATCTATTGGTTCTTCTAATTTAATGATACTAATTCCTTCAAGCTTTTTCTAAGTGGTGACGGATTCCCTAACCTTCCCATTTTCTTTTTTTTTTCATCATAATCCTTGATGTACTAAATATGATTCAGCCTCTTATCATTATAATGTACATACTTCCAATCATTTAAGATGGGTTTAAACCAAGGTTTAAAATCTCGTTATCGTGTCCCGTATCACGGCTTGGGGAGACGGAGACGTCTCACATCTCACAGCTTATCGCGGGGAGACAGCATAAGAAACTGAGAGACCTTGAGAAACGGAGGAAAGGCTAATCAAATGAAGGGATTTTGATATGAAACTTCAGGATTTGATGAAATAAACACTAATACACAGTTATGAATCATTAAATATAGGAAACAACCATCTATGATGGTTGAGAGAACGACCACCCTCATGACACACGTTGTTGCCTATGGAATCTATGAAAACACTATGTAAGCCTTGGAATTTTTGAATGAAACTTTAGGAAATGTTATAATAAACATCATTAAACATTTAAAACCATTATACTTCATTACACACTCGGGTATCAATAGTTGGGAATCGGTACCCTCGTGGCACGTGACACACGTTGTCGTGCATGTCTAGAATTTTAAGTGTTAGAGGTTGATAAATAACACTACACATTTCACAATAAAGCTACAAATCCATAGACATAAAACATAATCAATGATATAAATGTATAACTCAAACAATACTGTCATTCTCATTCATTGGTAATGCAAAGTATTACAAAAGTACAACTACAAGTCTACAAAATAAAACTGTAAAACTGGAGAAATATAATATAATGAGATAGAAAATCGTATAAGAGTCTAATAGTGCCAAGACTTCAACCAAGTGCCAACCAGTTTAATCCTCATCAATACACTTTTGCATAACATAGAGTTCAAGATGTTCTCCACTTCTACATGACTACATCTTTGATGTAAATTTTTGATTTTCTTAAAAAATTATTATTTTTATAAAAAATATAAAAAAATTAAAAAATGCAAAAAACATAGTAGAATTAATATGTTTAAATATGCGTTCTTATTTTTTTCTTATTTTTCGGATTTTTTTTAGTTTTTTAATTATTAATAAATACATAAAATATTTTATTTTTAAAAATCTACCAAATTGACATATTATGTAAAAAATGGGATGTAGCATGTCATAGAAAAAAATTAGATAAAAAAATGCTCCTTTCATATAATTTTTTGAATTTTCTTTAATTTTTTTATTTTTTTGAAAAAAAGTATTTTTTTTTTGAAAATTATTATTTTTGCATGAATTTGTAGATCTATCACAAATGTATAACATATAAAAAATCTACAAGAATTAGAGAGATTACCAAAATTTTTTATGAAATTTGGGGTTTCAAGTTTGATCCTGTGATCCGGCTCAAATCAAGCTTTTCAATCAAAAGTGATTAAAATGGAGTCTTAGATTTTGCTTAAGGAAGCTAAAGTTACCAAGAAACAAAAAAAAAAGGAATTTTGAGTGATTTTTGAAGGTTGTGATACGGGTGGGGGGTTTACACTACGCGATACACCCTGTATTGCGAGACATGTGTCTCCCATCATTTTAAGCCATAAAAGGTCCTAAACTGCACCTGTATCGCGAGACACGTGCGAGATGGCCCGACTGGCGCGATATTTTGAACTATGATTTAAACCAATATTTCACTTAATCTATAGTCCCTTTGAACTCATTGAAGCCAGTCTTATCCACACTAATTTCACAACTGTTAATCCATCAGATCCTAACTTAAGATTCCACCTAGAAAATACTCCTACTAATTGATACTCCTGCCAAGTGTCCCTTTTAGTTTCTTCTAATCTCATCAAAAGCCCAATGAGCCTTCCTAAATTTATCCGAAGCATAGCTACAATAGTGCTCATTAGATTTCCAAATCTACTTCTCAGTTCTTAGGAATTTTTTAGTACAACCTTACTTTCCTCCACTCTTTATGTTATTTATGCTTTTTTTTTCCCTATTATATTTGTTAGAATTGCCTTCTCCAGTCAGGCCTGAGACCATGTGGGTGATTTTACTTTCACAATATTTAAAAGCATCATCAATTCTAGACCTCTAGGAGGGCCCTAATAGTGAATTTGTGGGGTTAAGCTCTAGGGTTTGCAAAAAAAGAAGAGATGGGGGGAATCATATGGAGAGTATGTTTCTCTTTCATATACATATGATGTATTATTCAGGAATACTAGTCTTACATATTGTACCCAAATTCAACTCCCTATACATCCATATATACCAATAGGTCCAACACTCCCCCTCAAGTTGGTATGTAAATTTTGTGCATACCAAGCTTGCGAATAATCCCACTAAAACTACGTCTACACAACCCCTTGGTGAACATATCAGCTAATTGGTTTTCAGTCTTCACAAAGGGAATGTAGATTTGCTTGCTTTGCGGCTTCTATTTGATGAGGTGTCTCGTTACCTCAACATGTTTCGTTACCTCAACATGTTTCGTTACCTCAACATGTTTCGTTATGTCATGTTAAACGTGGTCATAAACAATGCTAGTCCTGCTTTACTGTCATAGTATAAACACATACTCACATAGGGCTAGGAGAGTTAAATCCCAACTCTCTAAGAAAGCCAGTATTCATAGCATCTCACAAATCTCATGTGCCATGGCTCAAAATGTTTTTTGTGTGCAGTTGACCAGTCTACCCCTAATTGCATTATGCCAAGAAACAAGATTACCTCCTACAAATGTACAGTAACCTAAGGTGTACCTCCTAATCTGAGTCAATGAAGGTCTTTACTTGAAGATCATGTCTTTGTCTAGGGCTCTTCTTCTAGTAACGGACAATATGATATGCTGTCTCAAGATGCTTGGTGGTGGGAGCACGCATAAACTGAATCACCACTCCAATTGTCTAAGAGATACCTGGCTTAGTCAATGTCAAATAGACAAGCTTCCCCACAAGCCTTTGATAACGCCTAATATCAAGGAGTTGGTGGTCCTCATCTGCATGTAAACGATGATTAGACTCAATGGTTGTGTCATAAGGTCTAAACCCTAACATCCCAGTCTCCTAAAGGAGATCTAATACATATTTGTGCTGAGTAGAAAGATACCATTCTTAGATCTTGCAATCTCGATTGTAGGGAAGTAACTTCCCAAATCTTTGATCTCAAACTCTTTGTCAAGAAAAATCTCATAATGATCATTACTTCCTCCATTCATCCAACTGATCACAATAGATGAATCTCCCTCTACAATCAATTGATGAGGACTCAATGAATGTGCCATCCGTAGCCCAGAAAACACTATCCTTGTAGTAATAGCATCTTTTATCCCCGTGGGACCTAAGCAGACCTGAGAGCATGTACCAGACTCATTTATAAAAATCCCATATATTCTGAAAGGTTTAGGGTTTCCCAACAAATGTCCATCAAAATTCAATTTTAGACCAAGACCCGAGGGAGGCATCTAAGTGTATCTTATATGAGGGGCGTGGGGATTTGATATGGCAATCGATGCCAGATCCCTAATAAGAGAGTTAATAGAGATCCCACGAAAGATGTCCATTGTGGATGCCCAAAAGGCAACTCTAAGAGACATCACGTCAATCACATGTCAAATATCCTGCCTTTTGCCTCGAAAGATTCTACAATTCCACTCTTCCCAAATGGTCTAAACCGTGGATGCAAGCACATATTTAAAGCAGTCGCCCCTCATACCAAATGGAGCATAAGATCAACTCCACATGACCCGGCATATGTTATGAGGAGAAGCTATAGTGAAACCACACATGATAAGGAAATAACAACAAATCTCCTTTGTAAATTGACAATGAATAAAAAGGTGGTTAACTAACTCTCCATCCAAATGACATAAATGGCACACATGAGGAAGAATATACCAACTTTTTTGCTGGCGTTAGAGCATATCACCTATGTTCACACATATATGGGTAACTTCCCAACACAATGCCTTGTATCTTGGAGGAGCATGATTAAACCACGCAATTCATAGAAAACATGGAGTTATTAGATAAGTTTGGATGTTGTGATATTAGATGTATATGGTAAGATGATAAGTTATAAACAAGCTTTAAAGTATCGATATCACGTCCTATATCGCGGCTTGGGGATACTGATACGTTTCGTGTATCGCAATTGATCACAAGGAGACGGTGAGAAATGGGGGAAACACTAATCAAATGAAGGAATTTTGTTATGAAACTTCAGGATTTGATAGAATAAACACTAATACACACTTATGAATCGTAATAATATAGGAAACAATCATCTATGATGGTTGGAAGAACTATCACCCTCATGATATATGTTGTCACCTATGGAATTTATAGAAACATTATATAAGCTTTGGAATTTTTGAATGAAACTTTAGGAAATGTTATAATAAGCATCATTAAATACTTATAAACCGTTACACTTCATTTCACGCTTCGGTATTAATAGTTGGGAATCGGTACCCTTGTGACACATGTTGTCGCACATATCTAGAATTTTAAGTGCTAGAGGTTGATAAATAATACTACATATTTCACAATAAAACTATAAATCCACATACATAAAACATAGTTAATGATACAAATGTATAACTCAAACCATGATGTCATTTTCATTCATTGATAATGCAAAGTACTACAAAAGTACAACTACTACAGTACATATTTCACAATAAAACTAGAAATCCACATACATAAAACATAGTTAATGATACAAATGTATAACTCAAACAATGATGCCATTTTCATTCATTGATAATGCAAAGTACTACAAAAGTACAACTACTACATTAAAACTGGGGAAATATAATACAATGAGATAGAGAATAGTACTAGTGCTAAGACTACTTCCAACTAGCTTAATCCTCATTAATACTACATAGAGTTTTAGGGTGACTGATAATCATCATGGCTACCCTTTCACGATATTGTTGAAATTGTTGTTGTTGTTGTTGATGATGAAACCACTCTTCTACGAAGCGACAATAATCCAACCATGAGATAGTTCGATTATGCCATGTTCGATAGTCATAAACGTATCTCTCGTATATAGAATCATCTACTCTCGAGAGCATCTCATATTGTGGAAAGTTGGGCACTACATATTGAGGATGAGAAGTTGAACTAGAAGAACCCCGATGGCTCCAATGCCCGACCCTCCTGATCATATGATGATGTGGATGCAGTGACAGAATTGTGCCTACCGGTTGAAGGTGATACTATGTACTATTGTTGGTGACTGGATCTAAAGCCAAATATAACATTAATCCATGATCCCTCCTTACTCTTTGTACTAGCATACTGAGGGTATTGAGGGGACTAGGGTTATTGAGAGTACTGAGGGAATAACCCATGTTGCTGCCCAAAACAAGCCCTACTGAGTCTCATGCTTTCAAACGATCCTACTAACGTGTCAGCTATGTGATGGGAAGAATTACTCTCCACCTGCTGATGTCTCCTCCCCCTCCCCCCTGACTCCCACTCACCATTTTTTCGCTGATAATAAGATGGATAACGAGTTGGAGGTGGACGTAAACCATGGTTTGTATCTTGAGTGGCATGGTCAAATCTATCCTCTCTGGTAAATGGGCTAAGGGGTCTCTAACTTTGACTTGTCCAACTGTCATCATATGGTCTTTGTGTCATACCTGTACCTCCACCATCCCCTTCATAATCATCATCATCTACTCCATCACCTCCTCCATCTCCATCATCATCACCTGATTCACCTCCTCCACACTGTTATCTCCGTCATCTAAGCTGGAACACATCCTAGTCATCCTTATCATCAATTAATCCGCTCGCAAATTGGGGATTGGTGCTAGGCCTGCTATGTCTACATAAATTCATCCACATTTACTTTGTAATGTTGATGGGGCCAATGTACTATTTGATATGTTCTTTTTTTGCATGCTTTAGTCTTAAGTGCAAGTTATAATGGACGAAAACAAGTTTTTGAAGCTTTTTATATCTGAGTTTATTTCTTCTTTTGAGTGAATGAAGTTGAAATGTTGCTCATAGAATTAGAGCGGGATGGTTGAAGTGGAGAGGTGCTTCTGGAGTGTTGTGTAATAAACGAATACCA
>JAOXJP010265882.1:0-20593 GCA_025762735.1 Platanus orientalis
GACCAGGGGTGGACACATCAGCTCCAAAAAGTGATAAGCACAGCCCCAAAAAGTGTAAATCACTTTTTGGTGCTGATGCGTCAACCCTTGGTCCATGCACACAACTTGCACACCTCTTTTGTGCACATGAAATCTGAGCTCTTCTCTCATAGCACGTGCTGTGATACGGCTAATTTTAAAACTGAGGTGTATATCATACCCCCATCCTGCAATACTAATACGTGTTGTGTAATACTTTAAACTGTGGATTTTTTTACTAGTTTTTCTTATTTGAATCTTATTGCTTTCAGGTAATCCGTTCGAACCCAAGTTAATTATGGGTTGGGGATCTGGTCAAATTCATTTAGATCTATGTCAATTACATCAGTCTAATCAGTGACATGCCAAACCTAGCCTTCAAACACCCCCAGTTACCAATAAGTTGATTTAACCCTGTAATTTGGTATCATCTCAATTGTTTTTACTAGGGCTGTCAACTATCTGGTTATATATCTATATTTGGTCTGCTTAAAGCAAATAGCAAATATAGATGCATCAATATCCATACCAATTAAATTAATATATCATATAACGGTTAAGTGTCTAATAAGGAAAGACTATCTCAATTAGCAATTGGGTTTTTTTACACATTGTTTGTATTCTCATTTAGCCCACTATAACTAAGATTGTATTGTTTGTATTCTCATTTAGCCCACTATGCATCAAATACAAGTTTTTTTTACATAGAATACAACATATGAATCTCTTAACCCAACCTTAACCCATTTTTCATCCCCCAATCCCATGTCGTATGAAAGAAGGCTGAAACCTCCCAAATAGCCAGCCCCCCTTCTCTAGTTGAACTCCACCGATCGTCTTCCATCTTTATAGTTCCCAAGTCTTTATTGTTTTTTAAATATTCACAAAATAAATGAATTCAAATATCCCTTTATCCACATCGTATGCAGTCTGCCTTAGTTTAGTGAATCTTTGTGGTAATCGGTCATGCTCAACAATACATCTGTGTAGGTGAGATAGAGTTTTGTGTCACGTCATGGGCGGTTTGGTTCAGACAGTAAGGTTGATCCAACCCAATCAAACCATTTAAACATGAATCCTATAGTTTTGTTGTCGGGTTGATCCAGACCTTGCCGAACCCAGAACATCATCTCTCTCACCAAGTCCCAAGTCCCAACCAAAAACTCAAACTCAAATTCCATTTGACCCAACTAAATGAAATGAAAACCCTTGTGGTCAGATCAGAAGCACATGAATGTTAAGGATTCCCTCACTAATCTGAGAAGATCACTTCCCATGAAATAAAAGAAACAAGAGGCCCAGTTATCCAGCCTTGATTCTTTGCTCACATGAGATATGTGATAACCAGAGTACTCAAAATTCAAATAAAATTACTTAATTCACCACTTAATCTGAGAAACTCCAAAAAGACATCCCTACACTTGGTTAACACCTATAATCAACCCAAACCATCATCAAAACCTATCTTCGCCTGTTAATAACTAACCATTGACCCGCTTTCCTATGAAAAGAAGAATGGTAGGGGATGGGGTTAGGCAGAACAGACCAGTTTATAAATACAAATTACAACCTAGGAGGGGAAGGCATAAAATCCTTACTCCACGGAATAAACTTACAATGCCTCCAAAAAAGTTGAGCAAAAGAGAGCCCAACAAGTCACCTGGGGCATGAGACCTGACCCCTCCAGACAATCTAAATACAACCTTTTACAAATGCTAAATACGTAAGGCATGAATAGAGATTCTCACACAACCTTCAGATAATTTAAATACAACATTTTACAAATGCTTAATACGTAAGGCATACATGGAGCTTCTCACACAACATATAATATTCTAGTCTCTGCTACTTTCTTAGAGGAATAGTAAGTAGAGCCACTAGTCTTCTTTCCTAAATGTTCTCCAGACCTGTTTCTTCCCTCAATAGGTTAATACCTACAAACAGATCCATCACCTAAAACAACCACCCAGCAACTAGTAGAGTAGTCCTCATTAAGAGGCTGTGATCTTTCAGATTTGAAAACATGGAATGAAGATTGTCAGTCTTTCAATCACAAGTACTGGTCTTGCTTCCATATAGACAGACCTATTTTTGAAGGCCACAGCACACACATGATTTCCCTTTCATTGCTATGCATTAATCCTCAACCCTTTATGTCGCCCACACCTTTTTCTTCCTCCAACGGGTTTGTTTCTACAAACAGATCCATTTCCTAAAATCACCCCACAAATAATAGTATATTCCTCATTAAAACCATGTCTTCCCATCACTGATCGAGGCTGCAATCTGTCAAATTTAAAATTCGGGGAACAGAGGTCGTCAGGCTCATGACCACAAGAATTGATCATCATGTCACGTATTGGAACTTTCAGACTGCCCACACCCTGTACATATGATTTCCCATTTGTTACTGACTTAGAGATGGACCCAGTAATCCTCTTCCCTTTATGCTGCCCACACCTTTTTCTTCCTTCAATGGGCTTGTTACTACAAACTGATCCATCTCCTAAAATCACCCCACAAATGGTAGTGTAGTCTTCATTCATACTACGTCTTCCCACCACTAATTGAGGCTGCAATCTGTCAAATTTGAAATTCTGGGAAGAGAGATCATCAGGCTCATGATTACATGACTTGATCTTTCTTTCTTGTGTACCGACTGACCCATCTTCTAAGCCCAAACCATGCACATGTGATTTCCCCTCTGTTACTAATTTAGGGATGACCCTATCAATTCTCATCCCTTTATGCTGCCCACACCTTTTTCTTCCTTCAATGGGTTTGTTGCTACAAACAGATCCATCTCCTAAAACCACCCCACAAATAGTAGTGTAGTCCTCATTAATACTACGTCTTCCCATCACCAATTGAGGTTGCAGTCTTTCAAATTTGAAAATCTGGGAACAAAGATCATCAGGCTCATGATCACTACAAGTATCAAACTTCCTTTCATGTACTGGAACTTCGAGACAGACAGATCCATCTTCTAAGTCCACATCATGCACATGTGATTTTCCTTCTCTTACTAACTTAGGGATGGGCCCATTAATCCTCTTCCCTTTATGCTGCCCACACCTTTTTCTTCCTTCAATGGGTTTGTTTCTACAAACAGATCCATCACCTAAAGCCACTCCACAAATAGTAGTGTTGTACCCATTTACACTACATTCTCGTGTAACTAATCGAGGCTGTGATCTGCCAAATTTGAAAATCCTGGAAAGGGGATTGTTATGCTCCTGATAACTACAAGTATCGGATTCAGCCTCTGTCGAGGGCAGGCCTGCTTTGATCCTGATTCCCACTGGCTTCTGAGGGAAAGGGTGGTGCCACTTCCATTGTTGTAGCTTTCTGGTGATATTTGGAAATGGGGTGGTGTTTGAAGCAATTCTATCAAGTTTTACAAGGATATCATTGGAGCGACGAGTACCATTACCACCTTTGTTCCATGCATAATCAAAGATTCTGAGCAACTGGGCTTCTGTTCTCTCAGCTTCCTTCTTGCTTTCCATCTGTATAACATTCACAAATGACAGTAAGGCAAATAAATAAATAAAATTGAGGGCTTACAATTAGCAAAAGCCCTTGTTCTGCATGAACAGTTAAAGAGATTCCTTCCTGTGACCTTTAAAAGTGAACAGCATAGAGAAATAATAAAAGATAACAAGATGGAATTGAAGAACAACTTTGTTAAGCAGAAAACTGAGAATTGTATTGTTCATTATATATTTATATTAGTGAACTTATTAATGTAGGAATGTATTACAACAATTGGAAGTGATTGTCTTGTTAATGCCATGATTAACATTTCAAATAATCTAAAAAATATGTAACATATTTCAGTTCATTGCACTAAATTACAGAAAGTAAACACTAAAGCAGCTACCAACATCTATTTTATATCAAGAAAATAAAACCAATAGTATATATTTTCCAAAGACGAAAAAATTTAGGAACAAACAATAAATTATGAATAAGTTTAATCCATATTCACATCAAAGCTGATTATGATGCCTGTTTGTTTTAGTACTGGATTCAGCATCCACACGAACCAGTTGACAATCCTCGAGATTGTTAATATATATATATATATTCTCAGGATATTTTTTTCACTTCCAGTGTAATCATTATTCATACATTATGCATGCAACAAAAACTATACTCTCCACATATTAACCTGCTGAAACTAACATAAATACATGCAATTACAGACTACCATCTGGACAGACAGGCTAATAATGTAATTCATTTTCCAATAATCTGCAAACTAGTTAAGGAGCCCAATGTAGTTGAACTAGAAGTGAATTGAGTTGAGATTACAGTCTATTGAACCGCAAGACAAAAGATTAACTGCTTGTACACATTGAAATGGATCACTTTTCAATTCTCTTCAACTCAGAATCACAGATATGCTAAAAACGCTCCTAACAATTTTCTAACTGAATACAAGAAAGACTACAGACTTAGATTCTGATTGTTTTTGTAGTAGATGTTCTACACTTCTACAAGTATCTGCAAAGCATAAAAATGACATAAAATCATAAATCTCCTGAAGTTAAAAGGAAGAAAAAATGAATTAACATAAACACCATAAAAAATTTGCAGAATTATCACAACAGAAAAAAAAAAAAAAAAATCATCTTTAGCTGACGGATGTTAATTTCACTCAAACAAAGGCCAAAGAAGTAGAAATTGCTCTAATTATTCTCAACTAAGCTACTCAGAAACCAAAAGTTTAGCAACAACCAATGTTTTTAGTTATGTAGACGATAAAACCAACATTGATAAAGACATCAACAGTAGCCATTTGATAACACCCACCCCCCCTTTTTTGTCAGAAACCCTATGCCTACAGAGTCAACAACCAATAGTATAATCCACACAGATATAGTAATGATCTGTACAGGGTAAAACTGCTACTATAAGTCCTCTGAACAGAAATCAAACATAAAAAAACTCTGAAAATCTCTGTAAATGGGCTATTGATTGATACCTACCGGAGCCCATCTATATACGATCGGAACTCCTCTCGAGAACATCTCTTTAAACAACCCAGGTCCTCCTTTTTGGAAACAAAAGTGTTCATCTTCATTCCAACGGCCAACCGAGTTTCCATTCTCCAAATGAGAACCTGCCCGGCCGTAATGCTGGAGCCGGGTCCTTACATTGTCAGCTTGTCCAAGGTACACAGCAATTACACGATCTGGGTCGAGCTCTCGAAGACCCTTACGGCCTGCATCATCGCCATAGGTGCGAGAGACGGCTATGCCGAGCTCATACAGTCCTGGACATGGACAACTCGCTGGGAGGTTCTGCATTCTGTATCTCTCTATCCCTTCCTTGCCCAAGGAATGGTTTTCCCAATCAGACGGTCCGATCAAAACCTGAAAAAATCACACAAAATAAAATCTTGCAAGCATTAAATCCGAAACGAATTCAACACATGAGAAGAAAAGTGAACCAATTAGTATAAATTTCGGTGCCCAGAAGTTCTTTTTCGATTTGGAAAAGAGAGAGAGAGAGAGAGAGAGAGAGAGAGGATGCCGAACCTTCCATTTAGAGAAGACAGAGTCGTGTTTGGTGCGATTAGACTCCTCTCTCTTCAACCTGGAGACAGGAGACGACGAACTCGCTACCTTCCATTCCATTGCTCCCAAAATAGTGCCGTTGCTTTCAGATTAAGCAAGTCGTTTCTTCGAGACCAAATACCCCTTTCAACAATAAAATCTTTAGTACGGTCAAGATCTGGACTGCTAGTAGGGATGCAAGTATCCGATCATCATCCGACTCCGGCTTATTTTCATATTCGTTTAAAAGAAATACAAATATATATGTATCCGCTCCGATTAAATATTTGTTTGAAAAATATCCGATTATAAATGAACCAATTACGGATATATACATATATGTTAAGGATAATATCTGAATCTGATTAAATATTCGGTTAATTATCTGTGTCTTATTATTATCTGGTACCATTTAATATATAATATATATAATAATTTTTTTATATAAATATAAATAGAGATAGTATAGACCATTGGATCAAAATGAATCCAACGGTCTACACTAAACCCTAACTTTTATATAAAAGATATTTTTAAACTTTCCTAACCTAACCCAGACCCTAACTATTATCTATTCGAGTTTGTCGTTCTCCTCTCCCTCAGTCCCCCCCATCTTATGAGCATGCCTGAACGTAAACCTCTTAACCTTGTCGTCGGATGCTGCTGGCCAACCGGTTCCCTCATCCAGTCGTCGTTGGGTGTTATAGTTCCATCAATCGCTTTCGCCGTTGCCCTCAATCTTGTCATCAAGTGCCACACATCGTCCTCAATCTCGCCGTCAGGTGTCACACCTCGTCCTCAATCTCGTCGTCCTACCGTCAAGTGTCATCGATTCTTTAGGTAGATCCTTAATTGTCAAGTAACAGGGAGAATGAAACAACAATGATTCATGTTCCCTTCTCATTGGTGTACTTGAGGAATGACCGAATGGGTAATTAAGAATTTTTAAATAATCTCTTTAGTATTAATTAGCCATTATCCCTTAATTGAGAAGCTTTCTATAGATGATGAGCCTTGCACTATATATCTGTATATGTTCATTACATTGTTCAATTAGCTTAAATAAAACTATTCAATTGTTTACTCAACTTTTTAATAGGGCTTTGAGATTGGTTTGGATCGATTTGGTGGGTCTTGATTGAACGATTAAGGTGTCCAATGTCAAGATGTTGAATGTTATGCATTAGTGATCCTAGCGAACCATGGGCAAGCCGTAATAGTTGAAATAAGTTATCAAGTGATATACTGGTATATAATATATGTCTTCTTCATTTTATATTTTTTTTTATGAATTATTATTTAATGTTACAGAATGATGGATGGGAAAAAAAAGTACACAGACACACATAGATTGTCCACCCTAATTTGTTGATGTTCCAATCTTCTCTATCTTAAGTTTTTAGAGTTCAAAAGACTCCATTAACATATATTCAACTTGTTTTTTATCAGATATTCGGATAGCTTTTAACATTCAGATATTTGCAAACCGAATATCCGAATACATATCTGATATCCGATATAATAATTGGATTTATCCGATTATTACCCAATATTCGATAAACTTAATAAATACAAATTCAAACATACTTTTCAACTATCTGTTCGGATATTAATCGAATTCAGATATACATGAAATATAAATGAGCCAAATTCGGATATACTACTATCCGCATCGAATCTAGCTCATTTGCATCCCTAATCGTACCACAACCCGATTATAAGTGTAATTTCTTTACGGTCAGACTGCACGTCTGGCAGCCGTCTTCATGTGTGGTGCGTCGGCCGAGGAGAGGCTTTTATACGACCGAAGAGGCTCTTAAATGTATACTTATCATAAGTGACATCATTGGAGAGAGAGAGAGAGAGAGAGAGAGAGAGAGAGAGAGAGAGAGAGAGAGAGAGAGAGAGACGGATACCTATCTGCTCCTCTTTTTATCGGTGCAACAGAGCCTAGGTTCATTAATCCCCTCATCGAGCCCAACCCCGAACTCGGTTTTCTTTGCCTTCTTGCAACAAGCTGGGATTAGGTACAAATACGTGTAAATGACATCTGATTTACACTTTTTTTTTTTTTTTTTGAAGGGGAGGGTGGTGGGGAGGTCATCACTTTTCGACGCTGATCTGTACCCACCCTGGCACAGTTTTGCAAGAAGTTCATTTATACCTAATTCGGAACTTCCTTTACTTAAAAATCTTGTAGCTGCTGCTGAATTATTGATAAATAAACACGTTTTTATCTATTTAATATTTAATATGATACCCTTTTTTAGTTCAAAAAAAAAAAAACCTGTTAAGCACCATGTTCTAAAATTGTCTCATATTCAGCCTACGACTGACATCACAGGTCAATACATCAGTGCTACAAAATGAAAACCATCCCCTAAATCACTTTTAGATGCCCGATGTGTCAAGCTCCTAATGTCTATCTTACCATAACCTCACTTTAGAGGTTGCACCAAAACCGAGATGATAAATAGCATGAATTGCACTCATTAGTGAGATTTAAAGGCCGACCTGAATGGTCATTAGTCCCTGACCGAAATTTGTGATCGGTCTATTGACCTAATATGAATTCGAAAATTTAGATTATTTGAGATATAAATATTTTAAGGTTTTAGTCTGCGATATATAAAATTATATTACTATTTACAATCTTTACTTAGACTTTTGGATAAAGGAGTTCCTTTTATTTTTTATTTTTTTTCTTTTTGGAAGAGATATTTTTAATATTTTGAGAGAATTCTTTGGCATTTGTAATCTTTGTCATAATGAAAGTTTTGGTTCGTTTTTACATATGGGTGTAAATAATCTTGTTGAATCATATAAATTTTTGTGTTTTGTGTGCTTATTTTTTCATATTTTATATTCTCATCTAGTTTCATGTTGCCATTAACCCGATCTGACTTGCTTTATCATCACATCATTTGTCTGTCTGGTACGTGTTATGTGTTGAATTGATGATGGTACTCTTACCGGAGATGACTGGTGCTTATCTTTATTCAAAATGTAAAAGACAAAGACTTGTTTGAACATTGCCGTGCACATCAGGGAAATTCAAGGGGGGTGTCGCATCGCATCTTTCCCAGTAGCTTGTGGGGCTTGGGGAATCCAAAGGAAACCAGAAAGGACAGCGGCAGCGCGACAATTCAAAGCTCCTTATGTACTGCTCCTTTCGGAAGACTCTTTTGCCTCCTCCCCTTCTCGTGTGATTTTTTTATTTGGACAAAAGTCTCTTATGTGATTGATTATTAACAGAGCAGGTTATTAAGGTGATCTCTTTGGTGGAACATTTTTTAATCTCCGTATCTCGTAGGATGCTCTTATAAGTGGTTCTAAGAAGTTTGATAGAGATAATACCATATTTATTGGGAAAGGATCTGCAACACCCAAAATAATATGTTTCCTTGTGTCCCCACGAAAAATTGACAAGGTAATTGTTTTTTTGAGTTTGATGTCTCTTCTAAATAGGGAAAAAATGTTCATTTGAAACTTTTATATGGTTTAAACCTTATAAACCCGTTTAATGGGTACCTAATTTTTTCTTTTAATACTGTTTTAATAGTTTTAACCCTTTATCTTACCTTTTGTGTGTGGGGATACCGAAGAACATACTATTTTGAGTGCAGCAGATCATTTATCTATTTATATCCTTTAAAACGATAATGAGTTATCGTATCTCAAGCAAAGCAAAGATATATATGACTTATGACTGTTTTTCTCAGGATGGATGCAAAGAATTTGTATGTTTGGTGGCTACTCTCTACAGTAGTATTAACCTTGAAAGATCCACCTTGATGGTTTGTCAAACCCCATGAATCTTATTGTGTAATCTTGACTATTAAAGGAATGAGAGAAAGATCACCCGAACCACTTTCTCTCTCTCAAGGGGAAGGAGTGAGTATTTATTTATTTATTTTTCAATTACCATGGTGGTGGAACGGTCAGCTCACAATTTAGGGCCTACTGAAACCTTGATAATTTTGCAAATTTTTATCAACAATCAGCCTCAGCTTTCAAGTCATCCCCTCAGTCACTTAACGTCCAAATCCTTATTAGTGCATTATAGAATTGACCGAGGGTCCCATGCTAAGAAACACAGGATTAGAATTTTTTTCCTTAGGGTTGATGGTCGAGGGTCCCCTACGAACTTGTGAATGCCATAGAATCTATAAATGTATGACCTCAGAGTCTATCCAAAAAAAATAACAAATCCAATTCAATGGGTTCATGGCCGGGGACATCCTAGGTCTATTCGAAGAAAGGTGAAATTTTGATTCCAAGCTCCATTAAAGAAAATTCTCGATGGAGGTACATTTGTGTTTTGCTGATATAAGAGCCTAATTGAATTGACACATAATTGAATTCATGGGATTATGATCTTTCTATCTTTAATTAGTGATATAAAAGACATCTAGGATTGTAGTATCTATATGAAATTTACCGGCCTAGATTTGTTTTTTTCTTTTTTTGCATGTTTGCAATCACGAAGATTGTAAAGGATATATCTATTTAATCAATTTCTAACAAAGAAGAAAAAATGTCCACAATGTTGGCTAAAGTTAGGTCCATTTCATCATGCCCCTATCATCAAAGGCTTGGCCATTCCTTCATGTTATAAATTTCTCACTTGTGGATCATTAAAGGTGTCCATTGATTGCTTTATTGATTTTTCTTTTTTTTCGTTCTTCTTTTTCTAAGTATATTTTAAATTGCCAAATGATCAGTTTGCTGTAGCTTTTAAGTGGCACGACAAGGAAGAACACAAAAAGACAAAAACCCTATGTAAAAAAAAAAAACAACCCATGTTAAAAGATAAAATACCCATGTCTTCTAGTTGTACCACTTAAAAGCTACAACAAATTTGCTGCAGCTGATTAAATCTCAAATAAATTCAGTTCACTTGTTAAAACCAAAACATTCTAAGATGTAGAACACCTATTTTTCATTTATTAAAATACCCTCATATGTTATGATTAATCAGTATTCTACATCATAATTGAATAGCAACAGGTTATCTAAATTTATGTGTTACAGGGCAATATTACTATTATCTCACTCTTAATTTACAATGACTAATGTTAAATTACATATTGACACCCTTCTTGTTTATTTACTTATTTTTAAGTTATAGAAGATTGATTACACATATACATGCATATGTAATGGAAATCAATAAATAGAACCTTTTATATTAAGGCAGATTATGATATATCTTGTTTTAATCTCACAAAGATTTAAACCTAATAGATTATATATAATTTAATATACTTTTGATGTATAAGTCACACACACATATATATAAATAAAAGTTGTAGATATAAACATGATAAAATTATATTTTCGTTTCAATAGTCTTCCTTATTATTATATTTTTTTCCTGAATTCTGAATATATACGAAATTTTTGTCAAAAGAACTTAACGTGGTCCAGGGTTCTTTGTGATTGTCGACGTGACACGATGTCCGTGATGGAGACGTGAGTGAGGGATGTGGGGCAGTGTACGATTTGACTGGGGTACACAGTCCAATGTCTGTTCTGAAATACACGTGCGGGCTGGCAGAGACTGATGTGTTACGGACAAGCGCACGTTCACATGCGTTGCTTTCGGTGGTTTTTGGTTGCATTCGCTGGATGGCGTGGTGCAAGTGAACGACCCGCAGGAGCAGCTGCCTTATTGACCCATCTCAGCACACCAGGTTGACTCCAACCTCACATCTATGCAGCAACCTTTGACTAATTCTCCCTCCCTCTCATCCTTGGGAGGAAAGATGAATCCACCGAACTATTTATTTAATTAATTTTTTGGTAGGGGTTACCTGAGGCTTGATTTTGCAGTAGAATTGGTGTCAAAGGGATTCAACCCGTACTTGGTTGGTCGGCCGGATCTTCTCCTGCCACTTATGACCTGTTGAGGTCCTGTGTCTAACAGGTGGTAGGACACTATTGAAGGGGAAAAGTGAATTACAAATTTTAAAAAATGCATTTCACTTTTTTCCACCAATCATCTCCCTGTTAGACAAGACCTTAACAGGTCACAAGCTGGCAGGAGAAGATCCTTTGTGCTTGGTAGGACCATGCTGCAATTAGGGTTGTCTAACTATCCCATTTTTTTTATCCATGTTTGATTCGACTTTGATCTGCTAATATTCGATTCAAATACAACTATATCCCATTCAATTATTCGATTCAATATACATATCGGTTGAAATTTTTATATAATAATATTTAAATTAAAATATTATAGGACATGCTACATACAGTACAACATATGAATACAATAACCTTAACCTATTTCTCATCTCTCCTTTCTAATTTGAACGAAAAAAATCCTCTTAGTAGCCCGTTTTCCATTCTCTCATTGATCTATCAGGCATCTTCTATCTTTATAATTCCTAGGTCCTTATTTTTTTTGTAAATATTTGTAAAATATTCAAATTCAATCCTATATTCGATTAAATAAACAAATACACATATGGATATGCCTATTTCTGATTTGTATTTAACCGTTGACAACCCTAGCTGCAATCATCTAAGCATAGAAACATTAGCTATGGACCGATCAATTTACTGATTTGGGAGTCAACGTAGTGATTACCACCCAAAAATGGTAGGACACGTGGCAAGCGATGACAAGAGAAATGATCCAATCAGCAAAGGAATGAGAGTCACAACTTGCAAACTACTTGAAACCAAATTGATAATTTTTTTTCAAATTTTGGAGGGAAGAAGTCGCATAAAACCCACTACTTCAAGGAGAAATTGTCCATGACTATTTCATAATCATATGAAAGGAGAATGAGGGCACAATGAGAAGGGTTTTTGCCATCACACACACACCAAAAATCAGTCTAAATACATTACACGATTATAGAGCTTTAGTCCAGTTTGCTCTTCGTCATAAATCGCTCGTAGACTCATTTACTTAGTTTGATTGACGTATAAGGTTCTCTTAGTCTATTGTTGTTGTCATTTCTCTGTGGTTCTTTACAGTCGTATGATTGTTAAATTTTTTGTAAGTTTAGATTTATGAATGTTCATTTTAGTTTATTGTCCATTGTCATCATCTATGATTATTATTATTGTTCTCCTTTGGTATTTAGCATCCTAAGTCCTTGATCATCAAGGCAAAAAGAAACCATTTAACGGAGGAATCCTAACCCTCATTATCGTCTAATTCATCTTGATTGGTGGCCTAGACAACCGAATACGAGATCTTTTAGTCCTCATGCGGTATGACTTGACACCAGTGAAAAAGAATCATGTGCCTACATGGCACTGACATGCCCACATAACCATTTTCCCACCAATGCCTCCTTTGGATCGCATGGTAGGATATTGTAAGTGCCACTGAGGAGACAAAATGTGGTTGTGGATGACAACCTGGATCACCCACAAAACTATGATTCCAATGAGGTACCTCACAAGACAGCTTCTTTGTTGCATTAGGTGACCGTGGAATCAATGGCATTAATGACAACAACCAAAAACTCAAGGCTATTTTTGCTAAGGTACTATGAAGCTGAGGAATGGCTAAGAGTTTGAGAGGATTGAAGGACAGTATGAAGCTTTAAAACGAGGCTATCAATTATGTCATGGATACTTTGGTTGAGAGAAATGGTAGCAGAATAGTAGGCCACCCGCCCCAAAGAGGGATAATAGCCTAAGGCCATTCTTCATTCAAATGAACAATCTATATAATAGTAGAAATAGAAATGGCCAACTAGGGACAAGGAGGAATGACCCACAAGATCGTGATCGAGACCGTTTATGCCTAATAATTAAGAGAATTTACCTCCTCCTAGGGACTCAGAGGGAGATTGCTGAATCCAACACCAGGGGGCAAGTTCCTCCTTGTCGGCTAATGGAGAAAGAGCCCTATGGACCCCAATTCAGCCAACAATGTGGCCAGCAATACCTTGGCCCAACAAGAAATAACAAATCTTTAGTTGAGATGAGGTTATCAACTTGATTCATGAACATCAAGGGCAGAACCTACCTAGGAGGATGGCTAAGCCTATGTATAGGAAGCCATACCTATATTGGGTTAACTGATGGTACGAGTTTCCTAGGGGATATAGAATCCCTAAATTCTCCTTATTTTCTGGGGAGCTTGACCAATCTACTATTGAACATATTGGTTGCTTCACTATTTAGTGGGTCAATCAATGACTTTCTGAAACTGAATCATTTTGGTAATTCATTGACCAACACTTTTTTTTTTCCTTGTACATCAACTTACCTCTAAATTCTATCAATTTATGAAATAAAAGAACGATTTCACACTCTATTTTTAAAAACCAAATTAGAAGTTACCATGGATAATTCATCTCGGCTAAGGAAATTGATGAGGAGACAGTGGAGAGATACATTGGAAGGTTCAAATGTGTTGTACTGCCAGAATTTGAATTTTTGAGGCTAGTAATGAATATCCTCAAAATAGAACTCTGAAAGAAGTTTTAAGGCATGGAATTTGTGGATTTCTTGAAGTTTTCTACAAGGGTGACCAGGTATGAATAACTTCTTAGAGAAGAGTCTCATAGGCATAATTCATCCACTAGGACCTACTTTGTTTACCCAAATTATGAAATAAATGTGGGGGAGGTTATCACAAAGAATCCCTGTATGTGCCCAGTTTTGCAAAGAAAATGGGCTAAAATTACAACCTCATCCAACAAAGAAACAAAGAAGGGTTTGGTCAATGCTACTTGATAGTATTCTTTTGATATTTTGAAAACTAGTGAAGTATTTAACTATTTGCTTGCAACTAATTTCATCAAGCTGATTGATGGTCATAGGATGTCATACGCCGATGAACATAAAAGATGATAATATTGTAAATGTCATGGATTGAGGACTGCCAATTGTGTAGTGTTCAAAATAATCATTTAAGAAAACATTGATAAAGGGTTACTAAAATTCCCATATAAGAACAAGGATGAAATGGTAGACATTGACCCATTTCTAGCCATGGTACCATTGAACATTGCCTCGATTAGCTTTAATAATAGAGGGAAAAGCCAAAAATGGTAGTTACCAACAAACAACCTATTAACAAGAAGCTAAGTAACCGTCTCCCTAAGTTGAATGCCCTTTTTCTTATAGATGGAAAGTTATCGAACAAACCTATTATTTGTGAGAGGTGTGGCAAAGTGATGGACTCACCATACATCTCAGAATCTTCCTAAAAAGTTCATATAGGCGGAATCCTTTTCCAAGGCCACCTTGTGCAGGTCCTAGGAACTTCTTTGGAGAAGAGAACGGTTCATCAATGGCTAAAATAGTCCAAATGTGAAAATGGACCCTCGGGATCATAGACGAATGGTGAAACCCCACTTCACCAATTTATGTAATGGCATGGGGCAACTCATCTGAAATTCCCTTTGCCATTAACCAGAACCCAAAAGAGATGTTATCAAAGGCAGTGAGATCTTGAGTGAAAGCTACAGATAGAGGCCATGAAAAGAGAACCTTTGAAGGTCTGAGTTAAATCTAAAGTAGTAAAAGAGGCCAAGAAGTTAAAGGAAGAAATTCCAAAAGAAAGCAGTAAGGAACCTAAGGAGGAGTCATAATCAAAACCTTCCCTAGAAGAATTATTAGCCTCTGCTGAGACTCTAGTCTTGGAGGATGACTTGTTAAAAGACCTCGAAGGGTCCCCATAAGTAGAAGAAGAGTTAATCTGGGAACTCCAGTTTGGCACCATGTCTCCTGCAATAGTGAGCTGCAATGTGCTAACTCTTCCAACATAGTCTAGACAACCAACTTGTATGATCTGAGACATAGAAGATACTCAGGGGCATGCTATGTGGTAGTCAAAGGCCAGAGAGATGTGGCCAATGGAGGCCAGATAGTAGAAATAAAGGAGGAATCCTCATATAAAATTACTTTCGATAAGCTCGCAGATGTGATGGCTCAACATCTCAAACATTTATACATATCTACCCACATTTATGGTTTCTATGTCCAAAAAGTCTTAGTTGATAATGGAGTAGGCATCAAAATTCTACCCTATAGTATTTTAGAGGTCAATGGGAAGATTGGCTCATATTTGGTGCCTTCAAACATTGGAGTGAGTAGTTTTGTAGGTGCAATCACAAAAATGAAAGGGATGCTGCCAGTAGAGATCACAATTGGAAGGAAAAAGGCGTTATCAACCTTTTTCATTGTAGAGTCTCGATCACATTACAATGCACTCCTGGGCCGAGATTGGATCTATGCAAATTGGTGTGTTCCTTCTTCACTGCACCAGCTTCTAGTATTGTGGAATAGGGATTAACCTAAGGTTGTTCCAGCTGACCGCAAACCATTTATGTTTGATTCTAACATAACACATGCTCAGTTTTACAATGGGAAATTCGGCCATTAAGAATGTCTCTAGGAAGGCATTAATTGGGTTGGAAGAGATAGAGGAATCCCCTGATGCTTCAACAACTAGATTTTCATACCTATTGTTGGCCATTAATACACAAGATCCAACATGTATATTCTCTATGCTACTTCTCTATGTGAACATTAAATGAATTGGAAGAGGCAAACATGCTTTGAGTTTCCTTACACTTCCATCATAATAATGCCTATTCTCTATGTGAACATTTGTCTGTTTGCCTTTATTTGTCTCCATATCATTTTATATGTTATACCATGCATGTGGTCTTAATAAATATATTGTTACCCACCAATGTAAATACCTCTTCATGTGGAACAGTGTTGATGCCATGACCGCTTCATTGGCGCGGACAAACTGTAACCCCAAATGCTAACGTCGCGACCACTTCATTGGTGCTAACAGCAAATATAACCTAAAGGCTAATGTTGTGACCATTTTGTCAGTGCGGATAGGTTATGAAACCTAAGCATACTTCCATCAAGGCATGCCAAAGCCCAGAATCAAACCTGCGCTCACAAATCATAATAGTTTAATCCACTCTCAAGCATAAAACCTACTCATTCCTAAATCATGAGTACATTAAGGCCGTGCATTGAAAACCCGAGTTACCTATTCAAGAATTGGTCCCCTTGCTTAGCCGACCTCAGGCATGCCCTTCTAGAGACCAATGTTGGTATACCATAGTTGCAGCTCATTCTTGGTAATTTCTTCACATTTTTATACAGTGTGGAGTACTCTATAAGTATATTAATGGACTAAAATGAATGAAACCCATTCCACTCTCACAGTCAAACATAATTGACTAAAAAGACTGTCATACATGCACTACCCCCCAAAACTATAAGTATATTAATGGACTAAAATGAATGAAACCCATTCCACTCTCACAGTAAAACATAATTGACTAAAAAGACTTTCATACATGCACTACTCCCCAAAACTACATGCAGCTTGATTTTGGCAAAGCTATAAGTACTTGAACCACTTAAGATCTAGTATGTAGGCAGCTTGAGACTATGTCTTGAGTGCAGTTACAATAATCAGAAAACATGGGGGGGGAGGGGTACACAAGCAATGACACATCTAAAGGCATACACCATAAGAATAGATATTAGCATACATGAATGAGAGAAGCCACCCTAAAAAGGTAGGTGTGTTGGGGTGCCTAACACCTTTCTCAACCACAACAAAACAACTTACTTTAATCTCTAGTAAACCAAATTAATACAGAAGTCTAACAAGCAAGACCCATGGGTCTAAACTTCATTTCCCTAATAAAGAAGATTGGTGTACAACTCCATTAGTAAAATCAGAGTGGTAGTCCTAGGGTCTCCACCCTTCATTTGGAATAGGTGTAGGGTTTACGAATTGTTTTGGGGGGCATTTTGGGCCAAAATGAGATTTTTTAAAATGAGTAATGATTGTTTTTTTCTGTATTTTTCTCCTTTATTGTCTAGGTTTACTTTTTGGGTTTTATAACTCCAAAATTCTCAAGGTTTATAAGTTTTTTGCATCTCCTTGATATTCTAGTCACAACACAACTACCAGAATTGGATTCGGGATAGGGTAAGTGGGTCAAAACTGACTCTGAATGTCCCCATAATGACTCATACCTATGAAGGAGGGGAAAATGGTAAAATTGTTTTTTGAAATCTTCATGTGAAAGATAGTTCTCAGGATTTGTGAGGCACGGGCTCTGTCAGCACCCAATTTTGGCACTATTTCCAGTTCCGGTGCTTCTCTTCGTATCAATAGATGGGCAAAGCAATCATTCAACCGTTTTCTTCAATCCACTAGCTAAGACTTTAACTGAGCTAAAACCCAACTCCAAACCCTGCGCCTCTCTCATTTACTATGTTCTTTATAATTATTATTATTTATTATTATTATTAATTAATGCTTATTTATTTATTTGTCATAATTATCACTATCATTATTATATATATATATATAGCCAAAACCCGAGCTAACCTTACCTAAACCAACCCGAAGCCCGAACCACCAAGACCCAAACCAAGCAAACCTGGTTCAGCCTCACCAAGACCCAAACCAACCTTCTTATCCCTCATGAACCAAAGAAGCATAGGGGCTTCTTTCTTTTTTAATGAAAACCTAAATCCATGCCCCCCTCTTCTCTCTCTCTCCCCGATTCTCTCTTCTTCTTCGTTCACTCTGCTCAAATGGTCACAAGCATAGGCTGATCGATGACCACCTAGAAGACCACCCCCAACGGGAGGATTTGGCTCAATAAAATCGTGCCTGGAGTTGGAATCAAGGGAAAAAAAAAGGAAGAAGGATCCCTTTGTCAAACCCTAACCCATACCGAGATACAAAAACCCTATTCTCTCTGCTCTTCAAAAACCCTCATCACTTCTTGCTTTTGTCCCAAACCCTTCTCCAATTTAACCTCTTCTATGTCTACCACTTCATTGTCTTCTTCGATCATCACTCTAAGTTGCAATCTCAGACCTTGCCCTAGAAAGATCGAGCAGCAGCAGCAATAGAGGAGCAACCAAATTTTGTTTTCTTATTCAAACCTCTAATTTTTCCCAGTCACCAAATCTCTTCAGTTCCCACAACCAAGACCCCCGTTGCTCTGCCCAGCTGAATGATGTAAAAGGAGAAGCCCAGATTTTAGTGTGCAACACGTGAGGAGACAAACCTCCTCACCCAAATTATACAGATAAGATAAGAGGAAGAGATATGGGTCTTCTCTCCAACAGAGTAGAGAAAACTCCGATCAAACCAGGCGACCATATCTATTCCTAGAGAGCTGTCTACAGTTACTCTCACCACAATTTTCGTGTCGGTGCTGCTATGCTTGGATTCGTAGATTTAGCTCATTCACCGATTATGGGGATTTTGCATTATCTAGAGCTATCCAGAAAGTAGATTGGCATTTGGTTTCTACCTCGGAAGTATTGCTGCCTTCTAAAGATATAACCTCCTCGATAACCATGCTGTCAGGTGACATCTCTCTAACATTTTTCTCGTTGCTATTGGCATGTGTTGAATTGGAAAATTTCTTAACTATCTAGATTGTGATTTTAGCTACTTGGGTCTGATTATCTGAACTTAAAATAGTGTCTTGATTGATCTAGGCTTGTTGCCTTTGTGTTTTCATCATTTGTTGTGTCTTTAGTATTTATAGGATGACATCCTTCTTTTTGAACCCCATTTTCATCATGAAAGCGATGGACTCCATCTACCATTTGGCTTTGACCAGGAACAACTATGCTCTCCATCTCGTGGTGATGTAATGCAATCTCCTCTTCAGTTCCTTTAGATTTCCTATCTATGCCATTATTGTTATCTGAACCCTCTGTATCATCTATACCTATTACTTCACCACCATGATTATCTTTCTTATTGTTTTGTGGTTCCTCATTTTGTGCTTTTGACTTCTTTACATTCTCTCTAAGTGATTTGTAATGCTTTCTTATGAATCAAGAAAGTTCTCAAAGATTGAAAAGGAAAATATGACATAGTCAATTGCCTCACAACTAGTCAACTTTAAAGATGCAGTGACATGGTTTCTAACTCACAATAGCAAATTCTAGTAAGCCACTGATTTAAACTCATCTACTTATGAGAGAAGAGATGCATACCCAAATCAGCAGGTTGATCTAATCAACCCAATAAATTGGTTGAATAGAAGGTAATATTGCAATTTTTAAGAGAGATGCCTCATCCTAATTTCAAGTCATCAACATCAAGGTAAATTCTACTAAAAACCATTTGCAATTTCTTGAAACAAAATGAGAAAAGCAATTCCCCTATCCCTTCCCCACATTCTATTGTTATTGGGCCCATAGTATCTCACAGTCTAACACAATCTGAAATATAACAAACTAAACAACAAACTCAATTGCAAAAGATAAAGAGGTACATAAAGACCAAGGAGTTGACACCACTGACCATGAAACCATATTAGAATGTTCAAATGCCATTTGAGTCGCATCTTCTGTCATCGGGTAGCAAAATAGTTTAGTACCAACCTAGAAAACCAAGGAGATAATAGAAATTCAATAAGATTTGCACACTCATTGACAATCTTCCCACAGGCACCTCACAGTTCTAGGTAGCACTAGTTCTATTGTCTCAATTTCTGATTGGCTTTCTCTTGCATCAATTCTAATAGAGTAAAACCCACCACACAATTGCAATCAAAACCTCATAGTCAAACTTGAGAAGACGAAGAGTTTCTTAGCTAACCTGATGGATCCATGGTTATCTGCCGGCATAACCTATCCTCTACCACACCAACAGCCCGTAGTGGGAATCTTCCACCATGGGGTTTTGTGGTGAGGCATGATCCTTTTCACCCACTTCTAGGAAATAAGATTCAATCTCATTGGGAGTTTAGAGTAATTTTGTTTCCCAAGTATATGTAGGATATGTGATTCCTGTGATGATTCAGATATTTATGTGATGCCTGACTCAGAGCTGCATGGATTAGAGTTGTATTGGGGAATACTACCTGCTATACTGTGTTGGGATTCAATAGGATGTGGGTTGTTTGGATTTTCTACTAAAGCTTTGGATTTCTTTGATGAACCAACCAGGGATTTTGGTCGTTGGAGGGGCCTAAGCTGTTATAGCACCAATATTAATGATTATAATGGCT
>JAOXJP010265892.1:0-20593 GCA_025762735.1 Platanus orientalis
TCGGTAGAGTTCCTTTTGTAACGCACAATTAATACTTGTGGTACATCATTAATGTCCCTTCTTGGTCCACAGGTTTCGTAGCTGTTTTCCAAATGGAGGTAGAAAAAACAGTAATTCTGGACAACAGAAGGAAATGTTAGTGCATAGAACAGTACCAGCTGATCTACTAAAGAAATGTAGTGTTTCAAAAAATGTCAGTAATTACACAATTACCATAAATCCAATAATGCTTATGGGGAGTAAAGAGAACACAACCTTTACCACTAGATTACATATTGATACATATCAGTACACCAACTCCTTCTCTACAGTTCTTTTTTATAAATATTCATAATACTGCCATCTATAAGTGGAGAACCCCTCTGATGTGGCAACAACTTCTCATTGAAGTGTTCTTGCTGTTCTTTGGCACGAATTACATCCATAGATGCTACCATAGACCTGGATGCATCAGCATACCAGGGTTCTATTAAATGCCCAATTGCCATGCTTGTTCACCACGATGTAATTCACAGCTAATATTCTGGGAACCACATGACTCGACAACCATCATTACTTGACCGCTTCACAGATTATAAGCAATCGATAATACAAGTACCACCATGTCAGTAAACTCACACCCCCAAGCATTCATATGGTATGTGGTAATCCTCCAATAGCAAGTCAAGCATAGGGAGCCGACTAACCGAAGGAAGTGCAGAATTACCACCATACTATCTAAGCACAGCATGAGTGCTACAACAATGCATCTGGAGTCACATATGAACCAGCAGCATCATAGGAAGACTTAATTTCCAACAGAATCTACACCAGTTTCCTATGATTTCCAACAGTATCTACAACACCTTCATCCATTTGGTCTATCTGGCCTTGTTCAGGCATAGGATCATCAATTACCAGAATTACATAATAATCAAGAAATTAAATTGTTTATACCTTAATGGACAGAGGATATTGGGTAGTATAACAAAAGAAATTAAATGAATTAATAAAACTTGAACACAGATAGGAGAAAAGCTTCATGATTTCATAGTAACAAATTCATCTCTGCAATTGAATCAAAATTGTGAATGTTATACAAATGATAATATACGAATCGAGAGTAGTCTAGGAGCTTAAGGAATTGAAATGCTGACTTGCACTCAAGGTTTATAACATATATAAATAGTATTTTAATGGAAACTCCAAACCTCTTTATAAGTCAACTACATCTAAATTTTCATTTAGAACATTTTTTTGTTTGTCCTGAACTATCTGATCATCTCCAATGGGGAACAGTGAGGATTGAATATCCTTATGGTTTGAATGGTCATTGAGTTGGACTAGGATTTAGTAAGCTTTTATTTCCTTAACTGCGCTTCTGGACAGTGGTGCAGTACAAAGAGAAAAACTGTTTGCTGGTTTTCTTTTCTTTCACATTCTTTTTATTCTTGATTTTCTTATTATTTGGAGGAGTTTTGGTCCACTAAATCTTCAGCAAGATAAGCAAAAAAACAATACGGACATCTACAGTGGAATCGATGATGACATAAGCATTAGCAATAGCACCAATACAAGGGCTGTCATATCACAGAAAACTGTAGTTGAACAAATTTGGCATTTTTCTGTAGTCATTAACACATCTGGGTTAAAGATCAGCAAAGATAAGTGCTTCTATGCTGTCAATGCCACAAGGTATAAACTCTACAGAAATTTGGTGAAACATCTGCTACTCAGATGACCTCAGTCGTCTGTTCTCAGTCTTTTGCCTTAGTTGCACCCTGAGACATACTTCTCAAATTGTGTCCAACAAATAGCATCACATCCATTATCATCTAATCATATAACAATGACTACTGTCAAGTTTTTGAACTCTACCCAAGAAGGTCAAAATTAACACAATGCAGTATGTTCAATGGATGACAAAAACTCACTTTTTGGGCTTCTCCATCAAGCCACGTAAATGTCAACCGTTTCTCTTTCAACACAATAACAGCTGACTCTGAAGCTGAAAATTGATCCTTACTGGCCACATTAGACTCGCCATCATTTGATAATGTATCTTGGACGCTGCGCATGGTCTATGAGAATGTAATTTATATGTAAATTGTAAGTATCCATTGGACAGTTGCAATACACAAACACTAGTTATTGATAAAACCCAGTAACAAAACTTAAAAGAATTTATTAAGCCATTGATGTCACCATACAATTGCTAAAGAATGTTAAGACGATACTTAAAAAGAACTTAAGTTTATTAAACACATCAGGAAAAAGTGAACTCACTTCACGCATTTTGTTAAGTTCCAGGCTTAGCCTCCCTGCGAGAATCACACAGTACCAAGTTGTGGTATCAAGCCCTGCACGGGAATATCCTCGCGCATCACAACCCAGCTCCATGGATGTTATGCTCCTTAATTGAGGAAGATCTGGAAAACAGAAACATTATTTACACAAGGGACTTCCTTCTAAGCCATAAATCCATCATTATCTAAAACTTGCCCCAACTATTAGGCGCCAGTTAAATGAACCTGGCCCCACCACCTGTGGTTCAGGATTCATGAAAGGATTTGGCACAAGTTTTCTGTCGGCTGTCTACTTGACACAACCCTCCTCCATTCAGGCAATGCAAAGCAGATTGACATTAGCAGAGCTCAAGCCATAAATCAATACAATCTAAAAATCAGTACAGTATCCCAAAAGAACTACAATTATACTAAGCCTCCAATTTCACTAAAAGTATACTCAGTGCGATGTAGGGTCCTCATAAACAGATGCTACCAATATGTAGTGTTTTCATTATAAAGCATCAGAATTGAAGCCCTAGGCATCTGCACAATCAGCCCTCAATAGAAGGGTGTTGTCTGTTCCCCCATTCATGGACCTTACCATAAGCTAAACATCTCCATTCATCCAACTGCTATCTCACCACTTCTTTGTTTATGAATAACAGGATTTTTTTATTAGAAAAGAGGATAAGAGAAAACAAAACAGACCAGAGCCCAAGGCAACCCACCGATTAACAATCACCGAATCTCTCTCATATGAGGTCTGATCTCCACCAATCCGCCTTAAATCTTCTAATCAGTTTAGTACCAGTGTTACAATGGACTATACAGTCCTATTTTAGCACAACTAACATAGGGTTACACCCGAATAATTCAATTGAGAAGACAAGTCATCACATAAGCACTGATCTTCAAACAGATTTATAGAAACACTGATCCTCCCACACTGAACAACTCAACAAGAGTTCAGTCTCCCTTCACTTTAACCAAAATTCAGCACAGACCACTATAGAACACTCTAATCCACCACACAATACACAGGTCTACATTAGAGATTTGTCAAACATCACACACAATGTGAACACCATAATGAAAAGAAATGCTGCACATGATACAAAACTTCAAACAGGTCCTTTAACAACAGAGCAGGAGCCCTCACAGCAAGCATTCAAGCATCTAATTGGAGGTTCCAATAACATGAACCAGTGAAAACATGTAACCCTGAAACCCCAGTTCAATGAACAGTACTGGGTGGTAATACCATCTCAAAAAAAAATAGGAAATGACTTCTTCAAAAGTGGATGGACCTGTTCCAAATTTTGTTTCTGAATATCCCCAATGATGATTATGATAAGAGCTACAGTCCTTTTGACCCAAAAAATCCATATTAAACAGATTGAAGAATTTTCTACGAACTGTTTTTTTGTTCGAAAGATAAAAAGAAAAAACCCAAATCTCTTCAAATCACCTCCAATCTTCAATTGCCCAAAACCAGTTTCACTTTACATTGCTACCTGTGAGGTCTGTAATCCGTATAGCCTGATGATGTCAGCCATATGGACTGATGACATCAGGAACCTCCCTGGCCTGAGTAATTCTTACTCTTGTGCTAGATTGAACCTCCTGAGCTTTGATACCAAGTTGGAATTAGAGTTGGGTGTTTGCTTGTGAAGATCTAGGGTTTTAAGCTTGAGAAGAAAGAAGAAGGTATACATATGACGGGCTAATACATATGGAGAGATACTATTCTTTTACATACAGAATTTATTTATATACCATCTGAAAACAAGAATACATGAAATATATGGTGTATACCCAACCATGTATACTAGGACAGAAAATACCCCGACTATATGAAAACACATGTTACAACTACATTTCAACACCAACATATACCCAACAAATGTTCTATGATTGATGAGGACATAAGGTCCAGATGCGAATTCTAGGTCTACCAGAGGAGGCGTAGGAGAGATGTGCCCATGTTATGGTTTCATTGGTGTTGTTATTATATGTTATGTCACTTTATGTCTCTTGATGGAAGGGGACACATGGTGAAAGTAGTATAGTCTTTAGTATTTGTTTCAGGGTACTTTTGTTATTATTGGTAATTAGGGAGTATTTTTGTCATGAGAGTAGTATAGAGGGGGAGTATTTTGTCCACTTTCTATTTCATTTACAAAGCCCTGGCCGTGGGACTCTATTTATAGGGCCCACAACCAATCATATTTTTTAAGCAATAGTATTGGAAATTTGTCTCACGGCTTCTCTACTTCTTCCTCCTTGTGTTCGCATAATGGAGACCCAAAACCCTGGAATGGGACTGAGGCCCCACCTAGTTTAACACTGATGGTGAAAATCACTCTCTCCCCTTAGGTTAAAGGTTCCCATCTTCTTCTCCTTCCTCCCTTTTTTTGCATGTTTACTTATTTTTATTGTTACTAAAATCTGAGTGTTTGCACGAGATTGAGCACCAAAGCAACATCTTCAAGTTTTAGTTAAAAAACTCAGCCCCAAGGCATTCATAATGGTTGGACGACACATCCTGAACATGCCTCACATTTTGTTTTGCTCATTTGAAGAAAATCCAAGGGATTTAGACAATGTCAGGCATGAAACAAGCTAGAAAACACCTCAAAGAATATCGAATACCACATCCTTACAACCAAAGCTTTGCTCGATTTGGGTTTTCCAGGGTGTTAAGGACCCTTGGGCGATCCTAAAGTGGGGTTCATACCTTAGAAAAGCTTCACCAAAACAAAACCCAAGTCTGGGTTATCAGAGCCAGGAAACACCCCCTTTTTCAAGCCTAGAAAATTTGAAAATTTTGGAAACTTCAAAATTCGATCTCAGGATCATGGATAATACTGGCAATCATCATTAATAGCATCAAGGAAGCCTACTCAAATTCAGGTATTAGTTTTTTAATTTTGACTCTCTTTTCAAATCTCTAAAAATTAGAGGCTTTTGACATATTGTGGCACATGGTCTGGACCTGAGTTCTAAATTACCTGGCCTAAATTGATCATCTATAAATAGTTCTGGTAGAATAAAAATAATATTAGATACATCTTTAAACCTTTCAGACCATTCCTAAAATTATTTGGCATGTTTCCCTGATTTGGCCTAATTTAGTCACTCTTTTTGGTTTGGCCCAATCTTGTCTCATAATTAAATTTTTGTATCCTACTCATAATCCAAACATATTAATTAAGTCTTTACTTGTTTATTAATTTTGTAAACCCTTATTTCTATATTACATATTGAGCCTAATTTAAGAACTATCTGAATTAGCATGTAGACTTGCAAATAGGAATCTTGTTTATTTATTTTTAATCCTTTAGCAATTTTATTCATATTTCCTGTGCACACACTCACTATCTTACATTCATGTTGCATCAGATTTGATATCAGAGCTTAGGTTTAGGGTTTCAGTTACCCGTAGGTTATATTTAGGTGTAGTTTTTGCATAGTAGGCTAGTTTTGCATACTTTTACATAGCATCGCATATTTTATTTTATTTAACATATTTATTTTCCGCACTTAAATTCTTTTTAGATTTTAGGGAGTATTTAGGGTCACCCATCCTGTGCCCTTCGGTGTATGCCCACTAGATTCGGATTAGATTAGCACCGTAAGATGACCCTAGGAACAGGAACTAGTTCCCAACTTACTTGAGATCCGGCCTCCACGGACTTATCACATAGGTTGGACCGGCTAGTTCTAGCTTTAAACACTAGCCACAAGACCATCCAGGAGCAAATGCAGGAACTCCGTAGAGAGGTGGCTTCTCACACTGTGAGACTTTCTCAGGAGGGGGGAGAGGTTCAGACAGGACCTAACTTAGACCACCACTCAGGCCATGGATCCGTAGGTCATGGGCGAAGGACTCCTAGTCCTAAGCCTGTGCATGAGCTTAGGAGAACCCTAACCAGGGGTAGATCTCCAATCCAGCCTAGGGGACCTGATAGGAGGACCCCACCCCATGGGGATATTCCTGAGTTCGAGGATGATGACATGGATCATCGGGTTATAGGCAGCGGCGAGGGATGAAAGATCATAAAGGTCCGAGAGATCTCGAGGAGATAGCCCTGAAAGCCATGCAAGTTGAGGTGTCTACTTTTGATAAGCACTTAAACCCCAAGAGCTTTTTGGATTTGGTCTGCAGGATGGACCGGTACTTTGATTAGTATGATATTTCCCCTCACGGGAAAGTCAAATTCGCAAAGATGAAGTTAATTAGGTCAACTCAGCTTTACTAGGATTCAGTAGAACAACATATATATTGGAAACAAGAGAGACCCATTGTTAGCTAGGCAAAGATGTGTGAGAAGCTCAAGGAGAAGTATGTGCCACGTCATTATCACACTAGACTTCTCGAGCAGTATCATGCTATTTTCCAAAGATCATCTAGTGTCGCAGACTACATCACGAGATTCGATGATGGTAAATTGAGATGTAGAGTCCGTGAGAGTCCAGAGATGACGATCACCCACTTCAAGATGGGGCTCCGACCTGAGATTCAGAAGGAACTTATACCCTACTACATTACCACACTAGAATAGGTCTATAGGATAGCATAGGACATAGAGAGGTATGTAAGGCCTTCGGCTCCGTGACCACAGGATCCTAGATGCCCTGATAATAGGTTCACTTCAGGAGTCCAGCCACCCAGAGTTGGTCTTAAACCTTTTAGGTCTGGCCCAATGCTTAATCAAGGAAAAGAGGAGATCAGAGTTCATTCTTCGGGCAAGACTTACAGATGTTACAAGTGTGGTGGGGTAGGCCATCAGTCTAAGGTGTGTCCTTCATACAAAGAGCTTGCTCAATGTTTAGAGGACAATACTGAGGGGGTCCACAGCGATCAGCAGACAGTTGATGATAAGACTGACATAGATGAGACTATTGATCCTGTGCAGGCCCCAAGTGATGATGATAGAGAGGGGGAAGATAGTTATCTAACAGTCATGAGACCTTCCTATTCTAGCTATCCCTCTTCCCCTTCACCCCTCTAAGTGGTGAGATGTGCTCTCACCCAGTCTGCTCTAGAGGAGGATTAGCGGAGGACCACTCTCTTTTGTACCTTTGTCAAGTGTAGAGAGGAGCTGTAGAATTATCATCGACAATGAAAGCTGCATTAATGTGGTTTCTACTGAGAATGTGAAGCAGCTCAGACTCACCACCATCCCATACCCTCAACCCTACCGAATGTTGTGGGTAGATTTTTCTTCTATTCCAGTCACTCATAAATGTCATGTGCCTATTGAATTTGGTCAGTATGAGGACAAGATATGGTGTGACGATGTGCCTATGGACGTAGAGCAAATGATCCTAAACCAACATTGGTTCTTCGATTTGAGCACCACATTGTATGGTAGATCCAACATGTGTGTGTTCGAATTCAAGGGCAAGAAAATCAAACTCACTCCTCTTTCACCAAAAGCCCAGTCTGGAGGCAAGAGTCTAGTGAACAAAGGGAAGGATGTGAAGGGTCCTCAGACGAAGACCTTGAATATTCTTAACCCTAAGGAGTGTAAGCGGGAGGTTCAAGGCGATGCACCAATGTTTGCATTAGTCGCTAGAGCAATGACCCCTGATCTTATTTTTGATCTCCTAGTTGAGGTAGATCCTCTCATCCAAGAGTTTGGAGAGATATTCCTGAAGGATTTGTCAAATGAGCTACCACCGATGCATGATATTCAGCACACAATTGATCTGATTCCTGGAGCAACTCTTCCCAATCTACCCCACTATAAGATGAACCCTACAAAGCATGCCGAATTGAAGCAGCAAGTGGATGAACTGTTGAGAAAGGGTTTCATCAGGGAGAGTATGAGTCTGTGTCGTACCTGTACTTCTCACTCCAAAGAATGATGGTTCCTAAAGGATGTGTGTCGACAATAGAGCCATCAACAAGATCCCAGTACGGTATAGGTTTCCCATTCCTAGGCTTGATGACAAGTTCGACATGATGGTGAGAGCTACTATCTTTTCCAAGATAGATCTTAAGAGTAACTATCGTCATATTAGAGTTAAGCCAGAGGATGAGTGGAAAACCGCCTTCAAGATGAAGGACAGACTGTATGAGTGGCTTGTCATGCCCTTTGGGCTTTCCAATGCTCCAAGTATTTTTATTTTTTTTATAAATGCTCCAAATACTTTTATAAGGGTTATAACACATGTGTTGAGGCCTTACACAGGGAAGTTTCTAGTTGCATACTTCGATGTCATTCTTAAATACAGCATTAGTAGGGAGGAACCTGAGCCATTTGCGGAGTGTATGTGAAATACTCCGTAGAGAGAACCTATACGCGAATCTTAAGAAGTGTGCATTTATGACGCCACGAGTCACCTTCCTAGGATTTGTCGTATCTGGTGAGGGGATGACCGTTGATCCTAAGAAGATCAAATCTATTATAGATTGGCCGGAGCCTACTAGTATCCATGAGGTTCGGAATTTTCATGGTTTGGCCACTTTCTATAAGCGGTTTATCCTGGGATTTAGTTCCACCATGGCACCTATTACGGGACTGTACCATAAAGGTGAGTTCAAGTGAACCAAGGAAGCAGCCAACGCCTTCCAGGAGATCAAGTCGAAGATGACTAAGGCTTTTGTCATGCGACTCCCTGACTTTTCCAAAGTCTTCGAAATTGCATGTGATGCATTTGGGGTTGGAATAGGAGATCTCCTTACTCAGGAAGAACATTCAGTGAATTACTTTAGCAAGAAATTAAATGAAGCTAAACAAAAGTATTCCACTTATGACAATGAATTCTATGTGGTGATCCATTCCCTCAAGTATTGGTGACATTACCTGTTGCCATAGGAATTCATCTTATTTTTTGACCATGAGGATTTGAGGTATCTAGGCTCTCAAAAAAAACTTAACTCACGACATGCCAAGTGAGTAGAGTATCTTCAGGAGTACACATTTGTAATTAAACAAACACAAATCCGGTTCAGAAAAAACAAGGTCGCAAATGCAATGAGTAGAAAGGTCTACATCCTGCATTCGATGAACGTATAGGTTACCGGATTTAACAGACTCAGAGAGGATCATGAATCTTGTCCGGATTTTGGCTCCATCTTCCACTCCTTGCTGGGCGATCAACCAATGAGGAGCAGAAAGTTTATGATTCAGGACAAGTATCTCTTCCGAGGTACACGCTTATGTCTTCCCGCACTTTTGTGAGAGACTTTCTAATTTGGGAGATGTATGCAAGTGGCGTGACTGGCCACTTTAGTCGAGACAAGACCATTGCTCTAGTTTATGACTATTTCTACTGACCTAGTTTGAAACGGGATGTAACAAAAGTGATTAAGTAGTGCCGTACTTGTCAACTGGTAAAACAGAGGAAATAGAGTCCAGGTTTGTATTCCCCTTTGCCAGTTCCTCACACTCTATGGCAAGATGTAAGCATGGACTTCATGTTAGGCCTTTCTTGTTCTCCGAGGCAGTACGATTCCGTGATAGTTGTAGTGGATCGTTTTTCAAGATGGCCCACTTCATACCATGTGCCAAGACTTTGGATGCCTTCAAGGTTGTTCGTTTATTCTTTTTAATGAGGTAGTCCCTTTACATGACGTACCCAAACCCATAGTGTCTAACCGTGATGTCAGATTTATCAGTTATTTCTAGAAGACACTGTGGAAGATGATGGGTATCAAGCTATAGTTCTCTTCTGCTTACCACCCTCAGACAAATAAGCAGACTGAGGTGGTGAACAAAAGTCTAAGAACATTACTTAGATGTTTGGTCGGTGAGAACCTTAGGGCATGGGATACTGTCTTGTCTACCGCAGAGTTTATATATAATAATTCGATCAACAGGACAACTGGCATGAATCCATTTGAGATTGTCACAGGTTATAGACCTAGGGCACCTATAGACCTTATTCCTATGTCTGCATCCCAGCGTCCATCTGAGTCTGCATCTGCATTTGCATCACATTTACATGCATTACACCAGGAAATCAGGGATAGAATTGCTATCAGTAATGAAAGATATAAATAGTCGGTTGATTTACATCGTTCACATCGCAAGTTTCAGGTCGATGATTTAGTTATGATTCGTTTTCGTCCTGAACGATACTCAGCTGGGGTTGCACGGAAATTGCATGCAAAGAATTCGAGACCTTACAAAATTCTAAACAAGATTGGACCTAATGCGTATGTTTTGAATATTCCGCCTGACTTAGGGATCAACTCTACCTTTAATGTAAAGAACCTAGTACCCTATCATGGCCATTCCACACCCGATCTTGAGCATTTTGCAGACCCATACACATAGCCCCTCAGCCTCCTCAACCTATACCATCACTGCTAACAGTCACTATTTATAGGGAGAAGATTAAGGTCATTTTAGAGGATCAAATTGTTTCCACTAGACGGGGAGGTTATCAGAGGTACCTCGTTAAGTGGAAGGGCCGATCGGATATTGACAGTATATGACTAACTGAGAGCAAGTTGAAGCGTCTTAATCCTGACATTCTGGAGCAATATCGCAATCGTTTAACATCAAAGGCGACTCTTTCCCAGGAGGGGAAAGTTGATGAGAACATTGGGTCCAGGCCCAAGTTCTAGGTCTACCAGAGGAGGAGCAAGAGAGATGTGTCTATGTCATGGTTTTATTAGTGTTGTTATTTTATTTTATGTCACTTTGTCTCTTATTGGAGGGGGACACTTTTTGTATATGAATGACACATGTTAGTGAGGGTAGTATAGTCTTTGGTATTTGTTTGAGGATATTTTTGTTATTATGGTAGTTAGAGGGTATTTTTTATGCAATAATATTGGAAATTTGTCTCATGACTTCTATTCTTCTTTCTCCTTGTGTTCGCATGATGGAGACTCAAAACTCTGGAATGAGACTAAGCCCCCACCTAGTTTAACGCTGGTGGTAGAGGCACTCCATCCCCTTGAGTTAAAGGTCCTCATCGTCTTCTTCTTCCTCCCTTTTTTTTTTTTTTTTTGCATGTTTACTAATTTTTATTGTTGCTAAAATCTAAGTGTTTGCACAAGATTGAACACCAAAGCAACATCTTCAAGTTTTAGTTAAAAAAACTCATTCCCAAGGCATCCATAATGGTTAAGTGACACATCTTGGGCATGCCTCACACTCTGTTTTGCTGATTTGAAAAAAATCCAAGGGATTTAGACAATGCTAGGCATGAAACAGGCTGGAAAACACCTCAGAGAATATCGAATACCACATCCTTACAACCAAAGTTTTGTTCGATTTGGGTTTTCCAAAGTGTTAAGGACCCTTGGGCGATCCTAAGGTGGGGTTTATACCTCAAAAAAGCTTCACCAAAACAAAACCCAAGTCTAGATTATTAGAACCAAGCGGCACCCCCTTTTTCAAGTCTAGAAAATTTGAAAATTTTGGAAACTTCAAAATTGGATCTCAGGATCATGCATATTACTGGCAATCATCATTAATAGCATCAAGAAAGCCTACTTCATAAAATTCAAGTATTGGTTTTTCAATTTTGGCTCTCTTTTCGAATCTCTAAAAATTAGGGGCTTTTGGCATTGTTGTGGCATATGGCCTGGACTTGAGTTTTAAATTACCTGGTCTAAATTGATCATCCATAAATAGTTCTGGTAGAAAAAAATAATATTAGATACATCTTTAAGCCTTTCAGACCTTTCCTAAAAGTATTTGGCATGTTTCCCTGATTTTGGCCCATAGTTACCAGAGCGAGAGACGAAAGCGAGAAGTAATGCGAAAGCGAGAAGTAGGAAGCGAGGCTCAATAAATCCTTAGGAAGTGAGAAGCGAAAACCGATTAAGAAACATTTGGAGAATGGGAATGAAGTGATTGGGAAGCAAGTAAAGTGCAATTTGGAAGTTACTTCGAACCATTAGAAAAAAAATGTTATGAAATGAAAATAATAGGTGAATAAATGATTACGAATAGGTAGTAAATAAGAAGTCTACTTGTACAATAATTGATAACTAGTAGGAAGTAAATAATGGTAACTCATGATCAATAATTTCAACTACATTACAATAAAGTGAATAAACTTAATAAAGTAGTAAAAAACCTAAAACCTATATTATGTAAGTAACAAAGAATCATGACATATAGATCAATATACAAACTACTTGTTATTAGTAAAGCTAACCAATTATAAAGATTCAAATAAGATGGTTTTTATACAAGGTATTTTATAGTTGAGATTCGGGTAGCCAACCCCAAATAGTTGGGATAAGGTTGCTGTTGTTATTGTTGTAATAAAATAATATAAAAAATAAATCAATACTAAATCAGTTATTTCTAGAAAATCATTAACAAATTTCATTAGATAATATTTTGTTCAATACCAACAACATATGATTTACATTAAATAAAACATAATTTTGTTTCTTAGATTGTTTCTCAATCGATTCTAGACATTTCTACTCACTTTCTCCAAAGGCTTACACTTGTTTCCCCACTCACTTCACCATGTTTCCCATGTTTTAGAAGCGTGCTTCTCATGTTTGGGAAGCGTGCTTCCCGTTACTTGGGGAAATGGTTTGGAATTAGCTTCCCAAACGAGCTTCCCACCTTGTACCAAGCTTCCTTGCAACTATGTTTTGGCCTAATTTAGACACTCTTTTTGGTCTGGCCTAAACTTGTCTCATAATTAAATTTTTGTATCTTACTGATAATCCAAGCATATTAATTAGGTCTTTACTTGTTTATTTATTTTATAAGCACTAATTCATCTACTGCATATTGAGCCTAATTTAAGAACTATCTGAATTAGCATGTGGACTTGCAAGTAGGAATCTTGTTTATTTATTTTTAATCATTTAGCAATTTTATTCCTATCTCTTGTGCACACACTCACTATCTTACATGCATGCTGCATCAAAGATGAAAAAGTCTCTATAGTGTTTGGTGAATTATAAGCTGACACAAGGTGTTGTGGGGTAAAAACGTCCAAAAAAGTGTTCAATTGAAAAAGTAGGCGGTCAAAAAGAGATTAAATTTAAAAACACATCACATGTCAATCAATGGCATGCCTTCAAAAGTCTGTGTCAACACAGACAATCATTCTTCCATCACATATATAGAAGGCTCAAGTAAGAGAACTGGGCAGTTGCGCTCTGCAATTTGAAAATTAATCCGGTGTCATCGGGTCATCCTCACACATGTCAAGGATGTACACCAGAAAAACCTACAGAAAGTATAAAACACAAATATGTGTAATACTATCTTATGACTCCCACAACGCAAACATGGCCACAAACTAGGAGATCTATCTCTACACCTGAAGTGGTTATGGGTAAAAATCTCATCTAGTTGTCCCGGGTTACTAACAGGAAGTAATTGGAACCTAGCCAACTCAGTTCTCCAAACAGAATCAAAAATAGATATCTATGTAGCCCCATGGAGGCAAAACCAGAAAAGGGCATAGTACTAGACAGTGAAGCTGCTGAACAGCTCCACCATCTACACATAATAAGTTGTAAATGATTTGTCCAACACTCAGTCTATGCAACTTGAGACATGAACATGTGTGTGGTGCAAGGCATGGATACAAAGTTTCAGACATACTGATCTCAACAAACCCAAAAAACACAACACATCTGTACAATTTATTTAATCCATTCTGAGAAACATTTCTTTAACAACTTAGTTCATGTGAAAAGGATGTACTTAGAATAAGCTGATATACAAGAAATGATATAAACATGATGTAAATAAAAGTTTATAGTTTTGTCTAAACAGAAGTGTTATGGATTTTTCCTGTCACCTGAACAGACACGATGTTTGATAGCCAAATTTTAGAAATGGGAGTGTCCCAGTTAAGCCAGTCCCACATGAACAGTGAAACCAGAACGAAAGAAAGCTGCAGGAGGAATCACACAACCGTTGTAGCAAGGTGATGCTTATTAATTAGGTTGGTCAAATCCAATATTCCCAACATCAAAGGGAAATAGAAAGTACACATTGGAAAAGAAAATAATACAATAGGGGAAGGAGAAGCACACAAATATTTTACAAGAAAAAATAATAATTTCACTGCAATAAAGTGGGGTTTCTCTGGGTAACCCAGGTCCTTCAGGGATTGGTGGCATCATTAGATTTAAGCATAATTTATTTATGTTTTTTAGGATCCACAGTGAGGTGCTACTCTGATAAAGCCAAAGCTTCAATTCTTCTATGGGCCTGGAAGCAGCAAAGGGCTTGAATTTAAATTAATATTGTGGCAAAGGTAATCTAGCATTGTTATCAGTCAAAGCTCTAGAGATTTCCACATATCGTTATAGAGGTCTGGGAGTTGGCCTCGGATATGAGCATATTGTTATCTCTAATCCCAGAGTCGGCAAACAAAAGCTGAATTTCTTCGCCAAGAGATGTGTCTTGAGGATATATTTGTACTGCAGGGAGGAAATGCCAGTCCAATGATTTACGTGGCCCGATATTTTTCTTCTGACATCTCTTATCATACTCTCTATCCTCTGTTTTCATATACTTCTGTCATTATCTAACTGTGCTAAATTACTGGAGGTCAGCAATGCTGAGACAAATTTACCAAAATTTATGAAGCTGACCCTAGGATTTTAAATAATCTCCTAAACTTCTACCCTGGATCGATTAGTAGTTAAAACTTCCAAGGCTTCAACTAAAAGATGGCCTGTACCAAAAGGTACTCACTGAAAAATTTCCCTTTAACAAAAGACTGAATAAAATCCATGTTGCAAGATAAGACAGCAATCATGCAATAATTTCAAGTTTTAGATGGATTAGACTTATACCACAAAGAACTTAAAATAACTACCTTGTTGTTTATTTTGTTCCATGATATTAAAAAACCCTGAACTGTTGATGGTCCCTGCAATATAAAAGAAAAATGCTTCACTTGTCACTAGTCTTTTAGATACTCTCAGAAGGAAAACAAAAGGAAACAAAAATGGACTAGCTTGCCCTGGTGCACAGCAGGTCTAACTCCTGGATCTTTCAGAAACACAATAGCAGGAGCAGACTCCACCCCAAACCTGTTGTTGATGATAAAAGAAGTGTGTAGGTCATAACTCATCTATATTATGAAATTTTGAAGCATCACAAAAAAAAAAAAAAAAAAAAGAGAAAATGATGGGAAGTTATATCAAACATGGAAAAATTATTTTGACCAACTGTTAATTATTATACACTCAATGAAACGGATAAGTCACAAAAGTTGTTGTCATCTACGACCACGGTGTTATCTTCATGGAGGAAATTTCAGTTGTAGAAGGTGAGAATCTGATTAAGGATTAGGACTGTACCGAGTTGGATTGGTCGCACAAAGCATCAACATGAATGCCAATGATGCAGACATCATGGCTGAAGTGGACCCCTCGTGACATGTGGATGGGACCCACACATGTGGCAGATAAGTGGAGATCATGTGGACCAAGGGAGCTGGATTATTTAGTATTTAATTAGAATTTTATTAGGATTTAATGTCAGACATTATCTTTTATTTCTTTTGGATTATGTTTAGAGTCCTTATGTAACTTGGAGTTTTTAAGTGAAAGTTGTAATCCCATCACTTTTATTTAGGCCATATTTTGGAAGGTCAAAACTAATCCGTTTGGGCTAATTTTGGTTCCATTTAAAAAGTTATTCACTTATCTTTCCACTAAGACCAAAATCTTGAGAATCCGTTGTTGTTTGGGGAAGTTATGGCCAAAATACTAGCATGATATCACTTTATGACGGGATTTAGTTATTTTAGAGTTTTATTTTTTTAGGAAGTTTAGTTAGACTGAGATTTGGAAAGATTTACATGTAAAGTCTATATATATGCTTGTAACCCACAATTTTATAAATAAATGATTTGAATAAAAAAAAATTTTCAAGAAACCCGACGGTTGGTGGCTTTCTTCTTCAACCTGCGACTGGTTAACCATGGTGGGACATGGATTCTATAGGTGGGTCTCCTAAAGCTGGACTTGGGTGGTGGGACTCCTCTCTAAGAGGCAGGTACTTCTCTTTCCTCACATGTCTTCTTCTATTTCTGTTTCTCTTTTCTTTGTCTTTGGTTGTTCTTTGATTCAAGAATCTGAATCTTGGTGTTTCATGAACCATAGAGATCATCCATTCAATTATTGTCTTTCATTGATTTTAATTTTAGGGTTTTGTTCTTTGATTAGTTTACTTACCATCCATACAAGTTTCTTGAAGTTTCTCTTTGATTTCATATAGGTCTTGATCCATCTTCTACCTCTAATTTTCTGGTTTCTTGAATTTCAAGATCCTATAGTCTAAAAATGTATATAATTTTATATAGCTAGACTTATCGGAATTACTTGAAATTTGGTAGACATATTCCGTATAGAGGTCAGAATCACCCTGTAAATTTTCAGATTTTTCTGACACGCAATCAGGGGTATTTTGGTAATTTTGTGGATCTGTCCCAAAAGTTACAAATTTGCCCTTTTGGCCTTTTTCTTATCTTTTCTCTTTCTTTCTTGATCCTATTATTTATAATATTTTCTCAAATAACCCCTTTCCCTAACTTTTCCTTAATTGTTTCAATGTTTGGAATTATTTAGGGTAACCCTAAAACTTTTAAAGTTTGTTTTTTTCTTTAAATTCAGATTTGGAATCTTTTCTAGTTTTGTGTGCCATTAACCCACATGACAGCAACCTTTCATTGGGTTGTCCTACATCAGCCAATCTGGTTAAGATGTTGGAGGAGGAAATGCGTCAGCTATTTGAAGGCGATATGCCTTGGCATACCAGCTATCGAAAGTGGTTAACTAGATATAGGATTGTTGCAGACAACCTAAACCTTCAATGGTCTCACTAGAATCCCCCTCTCTCCAATTATATTTAAATTTGAATAATCATGATGTTGATAGTGGAATTAGGTGTATGAGCTAGGGTTTGATGGAGAAGAAGAAAATCAAGAGAAGAAATTGGGGGGAAAACATATGGAGAGTTGTGAATACTCTCAAATACTATTCATTCATATATTAAAATAGTAAAGGATACAAGCATACATGTAGAAGTATACATATTTACAAGTATACCCTTATACAATACAAAGACATGTACTCTTACACAAATGTACCCATATACTCTCTTCTAAATTAACACTCCCCCTCAAGCTGATATGTAAATATTATGTATACCCAGCTTGCCAACAATCTTATTGAAAGTAGGATTACATAGGCCTTTACTGAACAAATCAGCTAACTGGTCTTCGATCTTCAGTTTTCACAAAGGGAATGCATATCTTCTTAGTTTGTAACTTCTCCTTGATGAAGTGTGTATCAACCTCAATGTGTATGGTTCTATCATGTTGAACAGGATTGCAAACAATACTAATCGCAATCTTATTGTCCCAATACAAACTCATAGGACCTTGGGATTTGAATCCCAACTCTCTAATGAGGCCACTAATCCATAACATCCCATGTGACATAGCTCTAAACTTTGCTTTTGCACTTGATTTTGCTACAGCTAGCTGCTTTTTGCTATGCCATGTAACAAGGTTACCTCCTACAAAGGTACAGTAACATGAAGTGGACCTCCTATCAGACACATAATCAGCACAAGCTACATATTCGAAGACTTCGATCTAGAGATCCTTATGGCTCTTTGTCTTGATGGCCTAATGCGGAAGGATAGAGCTTAACATACAAGAACCCTTGACCTTGACTCTTCTTCAAGTATCGAACAATACGGTATGCTACCTCAAGAGGCTTTGTCATGGGAGCATGCATAAATTGATTAACTCCAACAACATAAGAAACGTCAGGTCTAGTCAAGGACAAGTAAATAAGCTTCACCACCAATCTTTGATAACAATCAATATCACTAAGCCGATTTCCCTCATTTACTTAAAGGTGGTGGTTACACTCAATGGGAGGTCTACCCTAACATACCAGAGTCTTGGAGGAGATCTAGCAGATACTTGCGTTAGGATAAGAAAATATCTTTCTTGGATCTAGCAACCTCAAATATCAAAAAGTATCTGAGAAGTTTAAAGTCTTTAAAATCAAACTCTTTGTCAAAAAAACTCTTCAAGTAGTTGATCTCATAGTGATCATCTCTTGTAACAATAATATCATCTACATAGACAATGAGAGTATCACCTTTACCTTGTGATGTTTGACAAAGAAGGTGTGATAAGCTTGACACTGTTTGTAGCCATTATTGAACATGACATTACGAAACATCTCAAACCATGCTCTTGGGGATTGCTTGAGGCCATTGAGAGCTTTCTTGAGACGACACTTATTTCCTTTGCCGGAAGAATCATAAAACCCATGAGGTAATCTCATGTTAACTTCTTCGAGATATCTATGTAGAAATGCATTATTTACATCAAGCTGGAGCAAAGGCCATCCCTGATTAGCTGCAACTGAAATCAATATACGAATAGAATTTTATTATAGGGGCAAAGGTCTCCTAATAATCAACCCCATATGTCTGTGTGTAACCTTTGGCTACCAATCTGACTTTATAACTCTCCACAACACCGTTGAGCTGCGATTTCATAGAGAACTCTTGTCTACATCCCACTAACTCCTTTCCTCGTGGAAGATTAACAATGTGATTTTTTTTTCTTTCTAAGACATGCATTTCCTCTTCCATTGCTCTTTTCCACTAAGATTGAGAGAGATACACTATAGGGAATAGAACTAGAACACAATGAGGTGGAAAAAGCTCTAAACATGGGAGACAAAGAGACAATGGGGTTAGTCTTTGTTGCAGCGTCCCTTTGCCTCTTCAACTTGTCATGAGTGTATTTTTGTGTTTCTCATCATTTGGAACTCAAAGTTTACCTTCAAGGCATCCTTCTTTGATTTTTTACGCTTGAAAAGGTGTTGACAACATGGTTTAAAGTATCGAGCGATACAGGCCCGTATCGCAGATACGTATCCGTATCGTGACATAGGGGCACGGTAACACCCCTTAGTTTTACTTATCGTCAAATCTCACATGTATTATGGCATGTATCGCATGTGTCACACGATATGTGTGAGATTTTCAGCTTATTTTGCTTAAAAATCCATGCGAGACATCATACCAATATAGTATTAGTCTTTGCGTCTCTCTACCTGTATCTTAAGTGCCCAAATCTGCCCAAAAACCTTTTTTTTGCATTTTTTTTTTGTCGATCTAACTTCCTAGAGCTAAATCTAGGACTCCACTTGAGTCCACTTAAGTTAAAAACTTGTATTCATGCTAGATTGGTGAATCGAAGCTGAAACCCAAAAAATTTTCAACTTCCAGTAAGTGCCCTATTTTTGTCCAATCTTTTTAGATTTTATATATGCCATGCATATGTGATAGATCTAAACATTCATAGAATTAAAAGTAATTTTCGGAAATTAAAATTTTTATTGTTTTTTGAAAAAATTTAAAAAAAAAACAAATGGGCATTCTTTGAGTTTTTTTTTTATATGAGATACTATAGCCCATTATGCACATAATAAGTCAATTTGATATATTTCTAAAATAAAAATAATTTTTGTGTTTATGTAATTATTGAATAAATAAAAAATACCAAAATATTTGAAAAGCTACCAGAAGCATATTAGAACACATTGAAACATATTGTGTATGTTTCTCTTAGTTCTACTATGTTTTCTGAATTTCTTTTACATTTTTCTTTTATACATTTTTTTATAAAAAATTAATTAAAAAATTTAGAAAATTACAACAAATATGTAGAACATTTTGAAACATATTGAGCCTTACATGTGTAATGAAGTGTAATGGTTTATAGGTTTTTAATGATGCTTATTATAGAATTGCCTAAAGTTTCATTAAAAAATTCTAAGGTTGACATAATGTTTCCATAGATTCCATAGGCAACAACATATGTCATGAGGGTGGACAGTTCTCCCATTTATCATATATGGTTGTTTTCTACATGTAATGATTCTTAAGTGTGTATTAGTGTTTATTCTATGAAATCCTAAAGTTTCATAAAAATAATTCCTTCATTTGATTAACGTTTCTCCCGTTTCTCACTGTCTCCCGGTTTTTTCAAGCATTTCTCCGTGATACACATCGGTATCCCCAAGCCGTGATACGACTTGGGATATCGATACTTTAAACTTTGGTTGACAGTGGATAAACTTAAAGTTTAGGGCTTTTACATGGCCAACAGATGTAGTTTATGTCTTCACAACAAGGAGACTATAAGACACATTTTCATGCACTGCCCAGTGATGCATATGATTTGATGCCAATTCCTTTGGAGGTTTAACCACTATTGGTTTATGCTGGAATCCATGGAGAACCTACTCTTTGCTTGGAGCCATGAAGGGGTTTTGGATCTTTCAGCTCGTGGGAAATCCTTGTGGTTTAATACCCCTATCA
>JAOXJP010265903.1:0-20561 GCA_025762735.1 Platanus orientalis
CTCTCTCTCTCTCTCTCTCTCTCTCTCTCTCTCTCTCTCTCTCTCTCTCTCTCCCCTCTAGATTTATAAACATAGCTCTAAATCCTAATTAATTTAAAACACTAAAATTGATAATTCCTGTAAGTGGTAATACCCTACCAATATTTTGGCCATAACTTCCCTAAATCATATTAGACTTGCAGATCTTGGACTCATTGGAAAGGTAACTGTAGAACCCTTCAAATGACACCAAAATCAAGTCTACTAGGTAAGCTCTGACACCTTGAAAATAAGACCTAAAGGAAGGTGATGGAAATAGGACTATTCACTTTCCTGAAAGTCATATTACTACAAGCAAGATTCTGAAAACAACTTGGAAACTATAAAATCAACCCAAGTAAAGACTAAAATTTTAAAAGATATAAGAATCAAAAGTCCTAATTAAAAAATTACCAAAACTAGTATAATCATGGAATTATAGACCTTTTGTCGAGCCTTCTAGACTGGATATGATGGGGTTCAAATATGTAGTTTTCAGGTCCACGATGTTAGACCATAAGAAAACAAAGATGGGTTAGTTCAACCCCTATCATCATTAAGTATTTGTATTCTTAAATAAACTAGAAATTAAAGTTACAATAAAACAACTCCCTTAAGTAATAGGACAGCCCAAATCCTACCCTTAAGATACTATTTCCAATAAAATGAATACAGCTTCAAATTAAATCAAATAACTAAAATCAAAGTAAAAGACTAAAAGAAAATCACATCATAGTACAACACAAGCTACAAATAAACTAAGACTAGCTAAATTTACTGAAATTAGAATTTATTCTTAGAAGAACTAAGACTCAATTAAGGAGAGTAGGAATACACACATATCCTCTTACCTAGCACGTAAAGATTCTAACGGAAGGACTGTGAAGGTACCTGATAGGTGCAATAGAGAGAATAATCCCATTGAAGCTCTAAAGGATCATGGGGACTGAGACAGTGAATCAGCCCCTGCACCTTCCTCCATGTGGGGGAAAAGTCTGACTATGGATTGTTAGCACCCTTCTTTTTCTGGGTCTGATAAAGCCCATAACAGATTCTAAAAAGACCATTCAGGTGAATGGGCCTCAATAGGCCCATGAAATGCAGCCCACTCTTAACCCCTTCCCCCTCTCTATATTTGTTTCTTGTTTGCTTGATTGTGGCATGAGCGCACATGGGAGATGGACATACTTTGGAAACGTGAATGACCAAGAGATTCTTAGAATTTTTTCTTTTGTATAATTGTAATTAATTGGGTTTAGACTCATTATTAATTTGTAATAATTATATTAGGATTGATACCCTCCCCTTAGCCTATTCTACTCTTCCACGAGCGAGGAAACCCCAAGGTACGCACTCCTTCATCCCTTTTATATTTACCGCATCATTTTATTTATTTATTTGTGGAATTGAATAATTGCTAATAATCTTAAAATTAATATTCAAATAAATAAAAAATGACTTACAAAATTAATTTAAAAGCAACACAATCAATGTAAACCCTGCGATAAGAGTATGTTATGACAAATTTACAATTTAAGTGAAATAATAGATCAAGATTGATTATAAATCTCTCATCTATTATTTCACTTAAAACATGATGCTAAATTATTTGTTAGAGATGCCACAACATTAATGTAGGCAAACAGGGATCAAGGCAATTTAGATTGAGGGATGAAGACTCATCGTTTAGGCTTATTATAGGTAATTCTACGTTTAAATGAAATAATAAATCAAGATTGATTTTTAATCTCTTGTTTATTATTTCATTTAAACCAAATGGTATTTAATACCATGGAGAGTTATCCTATGCAATACGGAGAGGGTAATAACGATAGGGTAGGCAATTTGGGATCCGGGTAATGGGAGTTATATCTATCTTGTAGATAATTAATAATTAAAATTAATTCAATTCCACGCATGTAAATATGATATTATTAATTGCTTCTTTAGACGAGTAGGTAACCACACTAAGGGTGGGTAGTTTAGGGTGCCTAACACCTTCTTTGACTACTCATGAACCCCCGAATCCGTAAGGATCTCTAGACCAAACCAGGAAAATTAGTCACTAAATATTTAAACCATTTTTACTTAGATTTCCTTATTTACGTTATGACGTCCAACTACGTCCAAATAGTTGGTGCCTTGGTGGCGACTCCAATAGATTCTTAGAGTACCGATTTATTGGTGAGCAACTCGTGACACCATTTGGATGCAAGTCCACGCACGCAACGTGTGCGGTGTCGTGGGGCGTTCACAAAAATTGGCAACGCACACATCGCAGAGCATTCATAGGATGTAGAAAACACCTTTAAAATTTCTTCCACTACTAACCTCCTCATTTCTTGATCTACTGTCTCCTCAATGGCATGTCGTAAAAGGAATGTGGAATAAAAAAAGATACCAATTTCCAACACAATTAGCTTCAACAAGATTCTTACGTCCATATTAAACATCATCCTTGTTGTAGATCCATAGCTAAAAAACAATAATGCTAAATACATCCATGTCTCTAACATAACACTAAACCCACCTTTTTTATGAATAACTGAAATTTTATTGCAAAAGAAGCGGAAACAAAATAATCATACAACCATATACATATAAAGACTCATGAGCATACAAGATGCACCCCTTAAGAATTAATATCTGGCATACTATTGCCACTAGAACCCAATCTCAAAAAGCGCCAATCTTAAGGTCAACGAAACCATGTTGTCAACCTAGTCTTTGTAACCCATGAATAGTAAAATGCTTCTGATTACAAACTTTTATCTACATTCAGTGCATGAAATAAGGCCTTTAAATTAGGTTGATCATGTTGATAGTAAATTAACCAAAACTCTCCCAAAACCTTAAGGTATTAGGAGACACAGGAAATAATATGCTTCAATACCCCCTTCAGGAGAAACATTGTTCTCTCTTGGGAACACACTTGAGGAGCTAAGCACAGGTCCACACAACGCGTACACACGTGCACTACACTACATCTGGGAAAATACTTCCACCGAGATTTGAACTCACAACCAAACCTGCTCTGATACCATGTTGACAATAAATTAACCAACTCTCCAAGAACTTTAAGGTGTTAGGAGATATAGGAATTAATGTACTTAAACAGATTGAACTCTTAGAGTCAACAGTGATAAGTACAAACTCTTGAGACTCTTTATTGGACGCAATCTCCAACTATCGGAATATTTCACTATATGTCTGGTCGTAGCTTCACAGACTTAGTTAGGTATGTGATGAGGACATCGGGTCCAGGTGTAAGTTTCAGGTCTACCAAAAGAGGCATATGAGAGATGTGCCCATATTGTGGTTTTAGTAGAGTTGTATTTTGTTATTTTAATTTATTTATGTCTCTTGCTAGAGGGGGACACACGTTTGTGAGGGTTTTTCAGTATTTAGTAATTTAGGGATATCTTTGTTATTATTTGTAGTTAGGGGATATTTTTGTCATAAGAGTAGTAGAGAGGGGGTGTTTTTGTCCACCTTCTATTTTATGTATTCAGCCTTGGCTGTGGGAATCTATTTATAGAGCCCACAACTAACCTTTAATTTATGCAATGAATTTTGAATTTAATCTCACGGTTTCCTCTCTTCTTCTTCCTCTTTGTGACAGACTGAAGAACCTTAATACCCTGAAATGGGACTAAGCCTCCACTTAGTTTAACGTTGGCGGTAAAGATCACTCCATCCCCTTGGGTTAAAGGTTCTATTTCCTTTTCTATATTTTGTCTAATTTTTTTTCTTGAGTTTATTGTGTTGAACCTGTGTTTACTTGATCAATCAATCACCAATATTCAGATTTCAAAGTTTTATTGAAATAACCACTTTAGAAGCTTCATCATTGTTGGACGACACCTCCTAGGAATTCCCTCCTTCAAAGCTTGCAGTTTTTAAGAGTTTTAGCAGCTGATCATCCAAACCAGGCGTGAAAACAACACCTGACACCTCACATAAGATTGACTCATGTGCACAAACCTTCATGGCTTTGGACAATCCAACTTTTACAGGGTTTTCTAAACCCCTGTACAATCATTAGTGTGGAGGAGTTCTAGGCATATTTGTCGTTTTTCTGAAGAACCATATCAAGTTCACCACTCCGAGGCATGAATATAGGAGTAAAAGTGATTTCACGAGAATGGTTACCAACCCTTAACAGCTATCCCTTTTGAAAGTTGGATTTTCCTAGGGTGTAGCAAACCCCTGGGCGATCCTAATTGGTAGACCCCACCTCCAAAAATTGCGTTGACATAAAAACCCAAGTTTGGGTTATTAAAGTCAAGTGGCATCTCTTTCTATAAGCCTAGAAACTTGAAAATTTTAGAACTCCCCAAATTTCAACCCTACGTCTATGGATATTACTTGCAATCATTCTTAATAGTATTAAAGAGGCATTCTACATTAGAATCAGGTATTGATTCCTCTCATCTAGCTCCACCCTTAAATTTCTTGTCATGTGGACTTTTGGCATGTTATGGCATATGGCCTAAATCTGAGTTTTAAATTTCTTGGCCTAAACTGATCACTCCTAAACTATCATGATTGCTTAAATATAATATTAAGATAGCCTAAATATAATATTAAATTCATCTTTAACCCTTCTAGGCCATTCTTGGAATTATTTGGCATGTTTCCCTGATTTTTTGCCTAATTTTGACACTTTTGAGCTTGGCCTATTTTTTTTTTTTCATAATTAAAATTTTGTATCTTACTGATAATCCAAGCATATCAATTAGATCTTTACTTGTTTATTAATTTTGTAAACCCTAATCATTTATTGCATATTGAACTTAATTTAAAAACTATCTGAATTAGCAAGTAGACTTACAAGTAGGAATCTTGTTTATTTTCTTCATTACTTTAACAATTTTATTCCTATCTTCTGAGCACACACCCACTATCCTACATGCATGTTGCATCAATATGAACCCATAAAGGTTGTCCACATGAGTTAGCTGGGCTTGAAAGTCTCTTTTACCCATTCAAACTCATCCTCAAACCTTGAACTCTCATTAGTAGTTTTAACTTGAGTATAAATACTTTTTATTTAAGACGTAAGGATAGAAAGTGCCTACGAGCACCATGTGTAACAAATGACATCTCGTTTATCTCTTTCACAAGCATCTTCAAGAAGGATATTTTTTAGAGAAAAATAAAGGCAGAAAAGGAATTACCTATAGGGTTTTGCATGGTTTCTTTTTTATTTAGAAAGGTTTTCTTTTGTTAAGTATTTTGGTTTTACGATCTAAACCTAATGTAGTTGATTAAACTTGTTAGATATAACATGTGCAGACGAGAGTTACTTTATGTATTTATTACGTTATTATTGTTTTATATGTGTGCATGGATGCCTTTATTGTTGTTTTTTAATTTGTAAGTAATAGGGAATCCTTTTAAGTGAGCCTAGTTGTATAGTATTTGCTAATAGTAGTTGTGACTTTTGTAAAGCATAATAATGAATAGCATTTCATAGAAATATGTATCCATCCTGATATTGTATGTTTATACGGAGTGTTTCTTTAAAGGGCTTAAAAATAAAAAAATAAAACGTAATTTCTTAAGAGATGAGAAAAGATAAGGGTTTGCTTCCCTATAACGAGCGTAAAGGGAAATGTTAAATTGCATGGCTTCTCTAAATGTACTTGAAAAGAAAAGAAAAATGGCGTGGGTTAGAGCCTGGTGAGAAGCCACCTTGTGCTAAATGTCCAAAGTTAGGTATGGTGATTCAACCACTTAGTGCAAAGGGTCAAGAATTAGGACTGCCTCTCATCTGCCCCATTCTACGCATTTGAAATGGCATTTAGCCCTTATTAATGCACCTTATGAGTGCTATTGCATTGAATGCATCCTCCATATTCCATGTTTTTATGTTGACATGTTTTTTCAGAATTATAAAAAAACAATTTGGTTTTTTCTTCTTCGACATGTGACATTGTTTGTTGTTGTCGCATTGACTTGGGTTGACCATTTGGAGTTGTGGGTTAGAGACAGGCAAGAAGCCACCTTATGCTTAATGCCCAAGGTTAAGTTGGTGATTCAGCCACTTGATGGAAGCTATTAAGGGTTAGGACCGTCTCCCGTCTATCCCGTAACAGCACCCGTAGTTGTCAGCACAAGTAATGACCCATTACTAGATTCATTTATTTGAATATTATTTATGAAAATCATCATTACAAAATTTCATTGAATATATTTTCATCGGATTAAAGGAATAGTATTTTCTTTTTTTTCTTATTATAAATTTGTATACTATTGGATTTATTTGGTTGGTTTTCGTATAGCTCACTCTAGAGTTGTATTCGTATTGCATTGCTTGTTTTTGTGGTATCTACTTGGGTTTGCCTAATCGGAATCGTGGGATATAGCCAGCCGAGAAGCCGCCTTGTGCTTAATGACCAAGGTTCGGTTTTGTTGTTTTAACCACTAGGTACAAGTGGCCAAGAGTTAGGACTGTCTCCCGTCTACCCCGTAATAGCAACCGTAGTTGCTAGCATAAGTAACTACCCATTACTTTATAAGATTCATTGATTTGAATATCATTTCCAAACCTAATCATTATGAAATTTTACCTAATGTAATTTCATCGGATTAATCGAATATTACTATATTTATTTAGTTCTTGTTATTTATTTGTGTAATATTGGATTTGTTTGGTTGGCTTTTGCAAAGCTCATACCACAGTTTTCGGTTTGTAGAGTAAGAACCTGTCTTTTGTCTCGTGGAGCATGATCCTTTGACTTGAGAGATAAAATTCACAATCTATACCTTAGGTAGTTGATTAAGCTTTTTAGATTGATTATGTGTGGACGAGAGTTAATTTATGTATTTATTAAGATATTATTGTTTTATACGTGTGCATGGATACCTTTATTGTTGATTTTTCGGTTGTTAGTGATTATGAATCCTTTTTTAAGTGAGCCTAGACATATGGTATTTGCTGATAGTAGTTGAGAAATTTGTAAAGCATAACAATGCATAGCATTTAATAGAAATATGTATCCATATTGATATTGTATGTTTATATGGAGTGCTTCTTTAGAGGGCTTAAAAAGAAAAAAGAAAACGTAATTTCTGAAAAGAGGAAAAAATATGAAGGTTTGCTTCCCAATAATGAGCTTAAGGTAAAAAGTTAAATTACAGGGCTTCTCTAAATGTACCTAAAAAGAATAGAAAAAAGGGCATGGGTCATAGCTTGGTGAGAAGCCACCTTGTACTCAATATTCAACGTTAGGTATTGTGATTCAACCACTTGTTGCAAAGGGTCGGACTGTCTTCCATCTGCCCCATTCTATGTATTTGAAATGTCGTTTAGCCCTTATTGATGCATCGTGCAAGTGCAATTGCATTGAATGCATCCTACAGATTCCATGTTTTTATGTTGACATTTTTTGTCAAAATTACTAAAACTGATTTGTTTTTTTTTTCTTCGACATGTGGCATTGCTTGTTTGTTATGGTATCGACTTGGATTGGTCATTCGTAGTTGTGGATTAGAGTCAAACAAGAAGCAACCTTGTATCTAATACCTAAGGTTAAGTTGGTGATTCAACCACTTGGTGCAAGCAGCCAAAGGTTAGGACTGTCTCCCGTCTATCCTATAACAGCATCCAAAGTTGTCAACACAAGTAATGACACATTATTTTACTAGATTGATTTATTCGAATATCATTTATGAACATCATCATTATAAAATTTCACCAAATATTTTTTATCGAATTAAAAGAATATTATTTTCTTATATTGTTCCTATTATAAATTTGTATAATATTGGATTTACTTAGTTGACTTTCGTGTAGCTCACCCCAAAGTTGGCATCGCTTTTTGTTGTGGCATCTACATGGGTTTGCCTAATCAGAATTGTGGGATGGAGCCAGCCGAGAAGCTACTTTGTGCCTAATGCTCATGGTTTAGTTGGTGATTCAACCACTTGGTACAAGCGGCAAAAGGTTAGGACTGTCTCCCTTCTATCCCGTAACAATACCCGTAATTGTCAACACAAATAATGACCCATTACTTTACTAGATTTATTTATTTGAATATAATTTCAAAACATCATAATTGCGATTTTTAACCTAATATATTTTCTTTGGATTAAAAGAATATTTTTTTTTAATTTTTTTTTAATTTTTTTTTTATTATAAATTTGTATAAAATTGGATTTACTTGGTTGGATTACGTATAGCTCACCCTAGAGTTTTATTCATATGGTATTACTTGTTTTTGTGGCATCTATTTAGGTTTACCTATTCAAAATCGTGGGATAGAGCCAGCCGAGAAGTTGACTTGTGCTTAATGCCTAAGGTTAGGTTTGGTGATTCAACCACTTGGTGCAAATGACCAAAGGTTAGATCTATCTCCCGTCTATCCCATAGCAACATCCGTAGTTGTCAGCACAAATAAGAACCCATTACTTTACTAGATTCATTTATTTGAATATCATTTTTGAACATTACAAAATTTTACCGAATATGTTTTCATCGGATTAAAAGAAAATTATTTTCTTATTTTGTTCATATTATAAATTTGTTTAATAATGGATTTACTTGGTTGGCTTTCATATAGCTCACCCCATAGTTGTTTTTATATGACATTGTTTGTTGTTGTAGCATCTACTTGGATTTTCTTAATCGGAATCGTGAGATGGAACAGTCGAAAAGCTACCTTGTGCTTAATGCCCATGGTTTAGTTGGTGATTCAACCACTTGGTGCAAGCGACCAAGGGTTAAGACTATCTCTCTTCTATCTCGTAACAGCACTCGTAGTTGTCAACACAAGTAATGACCCATTATTTTACTAGATTCATTTATTTGAATATAATTTCTAGACATCATCATTACGATTTTTTACCTAATATATTTTCTTCGGACAAAAAGAATATTATTTTCTTAGTTTGTTTTTATTATAAATTTGTATAAAATTCGATTTACTTGGTTGGATTACGTATAGCTCACCTCAGTGTTTTATTCATATGGCATTGCTTGTTGTTGTGGCATCTGCTTGGGTTTTTCTAATTAGAATCGTGGGATATAGAGCCAACCAAGAAGTCGTATTATACTTAATGTCAAATGTTAGATTTAGTGATTCAACCACTTGGTGCAAGTGGCTAAGGGTTAGGACTGTCTCCCGTCTGTCCCGTAACAGCACCCGTAATTGTTAGCACAAGTAATGACTTGTTACTTTATTAGATTCATTTATTTGAATATCATTTCTGAACATCATCATTACGAAATTTTACCGAATACGTTTTCATCGGATTAAAAGAAAATTATTTTCTTATTTTGTTCTTATTATAAATTTGTATAATATTGGGTTTACTTGGTCAGTTTTCATATAGCTCAACTCAAAATTGTTTTCATATGACATTGTTTGTTGTTGTGACATCTACTTAGGTTTGCCTAATCGGAATCGTGGGATAGAGCCAGCCGAGAAGCCACCTTGTGCTTAATGCCCATGGTTTGGCTGGTTATTCAACCACTTGGGGCAAGCGGCCAAGGGTTAGAACTGTTTCATGTCTATCCCGTAACAACACCCGTAGTTGTTAGTACAAGTAATGACTCATTACTTTACAAGATTCATTTTTTTTAATATAATTTTTGAGCATCATCATTATGATTTTTTACCAATATATTTTCTTCAGATTAAAAGAATATTATTTTCTTTTTTTTTATTATTATAAACTTGTATTCAATTGGATTTACTTTGTTGGATTACGTATAGCTCACCCTAGAGTTTTATTCATATGGCATTGCTTATTTTTGTGGCATCTACTTGGGTTTGCCTAATCGGAATCATGGGATGGAGCCTACCGAGAAGCCACATTGTGCTTAATACCCATGGTTTGGTTGGTTATTCAACCACTTGGTGCAAGTGGCCAAAGTTTAGGATTGTCTCCCGTCTATCATGTAACAGCACCCGTAGTTGTCAGCACAAGTAATGACCCATTACTTTACTAGATTCATTTATTTGAATATGATTTCTGAACATTATCATTACGATTTTTTACCTAATATATTTTCTTTGGATTAGAAGAATATTATTTTTTTATTTTGTTTTTATTATAAATTTGTATAAAATTGGATTTACTTGGTTGGATTACGTATAGCTCACCCCATAATTTTATTCATATGGCATTACTTGTTGTCGTGGCATTTATTTGGGTTTTCTTAATCAGAATTGTGGGATAGAACCAGCCGAGAAGCCACCTTTTGCTTAATGCCCATGGTTCTGTTGGTTATTCAACCACTTGATGCAAGTGGCCAAGAGTTACGACTGTCTCCTGTCTATCCCGTAACAGCATTCATAGTTGTCAGCACAAGTAATGACCCATTACTTGACTAGATTCATTTATTTGAATATCATTTTAGAACATCATCATTACAAAATTTTATCAAATATGTTTTTATCAGAGTAAAAGAAAATTATTTTCTTATTTTGTTCTTATTATAAATTTGTATAATATGGGATTTACTTGGTTGGCTTTCATATAGCTCACCTCATAGTTGTTTTCATCTAACATTGCTTGTTGTTGTGGTATCTACTTGGGTTTGCCTAATCGGAATCGTGGGATGGAGATAGTCGAAAAGCCGACTTGTGCTTAATGCCCAAGGTTAGGTTTGGCAATTCAACCACTTGGTGCAAGTGGCAAAAGGTTAGGATTATCTCCTGTCTATCCCGTAACGACATCCGTACTTGTCAACACATGTAATGACCCATTACTTTACTAGATTCATTTATTTGAATATCATTTCTAAATAGCAATACGAACTTTTACCGAATATGTTTTCATCGGATTAAAAGAAAATCATTTTCTTTCATCGGATTATTTTAGGGGTAGCAACAATAGGTGATAAAATGAGAAAAAGTCGATTGAGATGGTTTGGGCATGTGCAACGAAGACCAATGACTGCACCAGTGAGGCGGAGTGAGAGAATACAAGTTGAAGGTGCTAGAAGGACTAGAGGAAGGCCAAAATTGACCTGGGTGGAGGTAGTGAGGGACATGGCAGCTTGTATTTTAACGGCAGATATGGCCCTAAACAGAGCGGAATGACAAAACAGGATTCGTGTAGCCGACCCCAAATAGTTGGGATAAGGCTGTTTTTTATTGTTGTTTAAGATTGTTATTTAGGCTAAAAAAGAAAATTCATAGAAATTCGTAATTTGGAAGGTTTTCGTAATGTGACTTCCAAATGGCATAACTTTCACACAGATGTCTGATTGACGCGATGATGATGACATTGGAGCAAAGTGGGGCCCACACAAAGCCTTGGTAGGGTCCACGCATGAAGCCACACAAGAGGAGCATGGAGGGTTACATGGAGATTCTTTATGGAAAGTTTTGTTTAGTTTTAAGTTGGTTTTAGAGTTTTTATTAGAAGTACTTTGTTACTTTATATTTTAATAAGTATTAGAGTAGAACACATAGGGCATTTGAGTATTTTTATATTGGGCTAAGTGGTAAGATGCCTTAAATCAGGGTTTTATGTTGGAGAAACTGCTCCACACGATTTTGCTAGAGGGAAGAATTTATGTATTGACAGCTAGGTAGGTTTAGAGGGTTTTTTGGCTTATAAAAATAGTCACACGTCTTGTACTTTGAATGAATGAAGAAAATTTAAAAAAAAAAATGTTGGTTTTGCTCTCTTACACGAGTAAATTTTTATTCTCCAGCTTTTCTGCCTAAGTTGGGGGTCTTGGTTGGTGATTTCTCAGATCGTGGATGAGGTAATTCTCCATAGTTATTAATCTACCATCTTCTTCTTCTCCTTCTTCTTCTTTTCCTTTTTAATTTTCTAGTTTTTCCTCTTCAACTTGCTAGCCAGAACCAGAAACCAGTTAAGAACATCATCTACTTCCTCCATCTTCATTAACCCATCTCATAAGTTCTTCTATCAATAGCTAGCCACCTTCTCCATCATTCCTTTGCTTATATATATATATATATATATATATATATATATATATTACACCATAATCAGCTTCATCCATACTCTACAACCCATTACACTAGTTGGCCATAAATTTGTATTCCTTTCTTGAAAACCCATGATGAGGACATCATGGCCGAGTGGCCTTGCATTATGTTTAGAGTTTATCATAGTTGTTTTATTTATTTATTTAATGCATTTGCATCTCTTGTAAGGGGGGGACACAGATTTTAAGGGTATTTTAGTCTTTATTTGGTCATTAGGGTATTTTGTTATTTATTTTAGTGGAGAGGTTATTTCTAGCATGTGTCAACGTGAATTCATCTTCTTCTTCCTTGTTTGCTTGAGTGCAGGTTGGAGAATCCAAAACCCGGAATGGGACTAGGGCCCCACCTAGTTTAACACTAGTGGTGTAGGTCACTCCCTCCCCTTAGGTTAAAGGTCCCCTTCCCCTTCTTCTTTTTCCTGTTCTGCTACTTTTACAGGTTTTTTTTCTTATTGCTGAAACTGAGATACTTGTGGAAGATTGTTTACCAAGCATTCAAGACTGGATTTGGGTATGATTTGAGATCTCTACTAGGTGTACTAGTGCTGGACGATCATATTAGTGGTGGCAGGTTGCTCCAAAATTCAGTTTTGAAGAGGGCCCCATCTTATTTACTCACTCCCAGGCGTTAAAGTGTGTGCTGAACAGTTTTTTTGGGATTTAACACCAGCTGCTACATATGGAATTTTGGTTTGATTCAAATCATCTATAATACCCACAACACTTGGACGACCCCCTGTGAGTAGGACTTTTGAGAAAGATATATAAGATCTACACTTTGGGCGTGACACTGTGCTGTTAGACAGTCTGTGGGAAATAGATTACTGCTACCTCACAACTACAGCTTTGGTTAGTTTGGCCTTCCTAGGTCATCCTAGACCCCTGGGCGATACCCTAGGCAACAGCCTCTGGCTGAGTTTTTTATTTTTTTTTATAAAAACCCAAGGGTTCTATAAGGCTGGCGGTACATATCGGGTTGCAAGGCTGATTTTTTTAAGTTCTCCCAACTAAATCTTCGGACACTTGGGTGATGATATCTGAATGACCTCATGCTAGAAGACATTATTGCAACAAGTTCCATTGAAATCAAAGGTTCTTTCTCCTATTTGGCACCTCTTTGAATCCCTTGATAGTAGTACTTTTAGGTGGTTGTATGAACATATTACTAACTTTCTGGGTAAACACCTGATGTTTTAGCCATAGTTTTCTGATCCTAATCATGCCTAAACCTATCGTCTACCATTCTTTTAATGTCTCCCATACACAACCTTGATTATTTTGATGCCTTCCAATATATTCACAATGCTAGGATCACTTTTGAGTTACTTTCTTATGCATCAGATTTCTGGACAGCTGCTTTGCCTTTATTATTTCTTTAAATTAGTTGGACATATTTAAATCATTGATTAGGTTTCTCTACTGTTTAGTACTTTGTTATCTTAACTATTTTCATGCATGATGAATTTAACTTAAGAACTACTTGGATTAGCATGAGAACTGTGCAAGTAGGAATCTAGTTTATTTCTTTTGTTGTCTTAGTGATTTTATTCATGTCTCTAGTGCACACACTCACTAGCCTACATACATGCTGCATCAACCCATCTCTACCAACCCATTCCTTTGCTGTCCAGATTTTTCCAGCAACCCATTCTTTGGGTTTTTAACCTTCTATCATAAAGGTAATCCTCATACACCATGTAGTTACAAGAGGGATACATTTCTCCTTGTTTTGACTTCAAGAACATAAAACCCATCCCCTTTAATCCAATTTTTAAGTAAATCCCAACACCCTACAGCCGACTGACCATGAATCTATCCTTTAACTCATGCCATACCTTGGGGGTAATTCTTGGATTGATGATTGAACAAGTCACCAACTTACACACCCATACATTCTTCTGTGTGAATAAATCTGCATCCTAAGTGTTTGATTTAATGTCTGAGAGGATGTTTTTATATGGTTTGATATATTTTTAGTGTGCTGCCTTGAATTTTGGGTACTCTCTTGGATTGTGCTACATCATGCAATTCTTGATGTGTTGGAAAGAAGTCTCTACAACTATTATTTCACGACAAAAGGTCAAATTCAGCTGATATCAAGCCGAAAATTTTGGTCAAATAAGACAAACGTGATTGGAATCTTTTCATATTAATTTTTGGACGAATTTCTTTAGATTTGTTTTGGGCTTTCTAACTTTTTTAGGTTTTTAGTCTATAAATAAGCAGCAATGTAATGGGGCATTGTTATTATTGAATAACGTTTTGATTTATTGAGATTTGTTCTCTACCTGACTCTTGGTATTTTTCCTTTGGAAAAATTAACAAGTCCCTTGTTCTTGGTATTTTCACTTGTGAAAATCAACAAGTTCGTGGAAGGTTGTTCTCAATCGGTTCACCGAATTCATCTCCAACGCTCGACTGCATCACTTCTTAATTGCTTCAGTAGTGTTCTTACCAAATATTTTTTGACAGCACCACCACCACCTTTTCCTATGACAAGATAGCTCATCAGAAGATTCCATCCCTTCAGACTTCAGGTTTTGATCCAAAGATATAGCACTGGATCTTGAACCCTTCATTCTGTAGAAGATGACATTGAGTAGACGGTTTGTAGAATTCCTGGCATAACCTGCCATACTGTTATTTCATTGTTTTAAAGCCCATATCTAGTCAGTAACTCCATGAATAGAATAGAGGTACGAATATTTTGTCCAAAGTTCCGGAATGTTTTCCATGTGGTAATAGGTCCATGGTTATACCTATTATGAGTTTCAACATGCTCATTCCATCATATGAGTGCATATCCTTGGAACCTTTTTCACAATTCTTGTACTTCTAGGATAACATTATATGCAAAAAAAAATAACAATAATAATAATACGGGTAATCAAATCAAGATAGATCTCTGAACTAAGATCACTATGGAATTTTGGCAATTTCACCTTGATATTAAAGTCACATTCATAGGCATGCTGCTGATTATGCCTATTTAGAACTCTAGTGGTGCAGGAACCCAAACCATACGACTGTTATTACTTTCAACAGGTAAAGGAATTCCCTTGCTTCATTCTTGGAAAAATAGTACCATCAAAATAAGTTACGAGAACCTGAAACTGTCTCTATCCTCTCCTGTATCTTATTCACATTACTCTCTAAGGATTTAACCCTAATATTCAGAGTAGGGATGATCTCATCATGTTCAGCTACTTTAAAAGGAAGTTCTTCCAACTTATGAGACATGATGAAACCTAGACCGGATCCTCTCCTGCCACTTATGACCTGCTAAGGTCCTGTCTAACAGGTGGCAGGACAATATTGGAGGGAAAAAGTGAATTACAATTTTTGAAAAATGCAATTCACTTTTTCCCACCAATCATCTCCTGCCACCTATTAGACAGGACCTTAACAGATCATAGGCCGGCAGGAGAAGATCCTTTGCGCAAAAGGAGGGGAGGGGTTGTTGTCAATCTCTAGATCTTCTAATTCTAGTTCTTGAATCTTGAATTCTACCACCTTTTGTTTTTGAATATTTCTTGTCTTTATCTTAAAATTTCTCTTAAAACCATGTATATTTCAATCAATTTCTATAAACTTAACTTTTGGAGTTTTCTCTTAAAAGTCTAATTTTCAAAACCACAGGTGTTGGCACGCGAAAATCTGTAAAATTACAAATTTTTCATTTATTGCAAAGATGAAAAATGCTTCGTGAAAAAAGGCATGAGATGGCCATCGCAATGGCATTTAATCTGCGAAGGATGATGCTTTGAGGAGTATCAACATGCTTCACATAAAATAATAGCATCACGAAGAGCCTTTTTCGTGACGGATAAACAGTGCTTCATGAAGGCAAGTGCATCACGATGAACAGTTCTAGAATCACGAAATCGTTATATTCTAAGTGACACAAATTCCGAGGAATCACGAAGGTAGTGATTTACCACTCCAAAAATACCTAGAAAGCTAATGAAAATGGTCCCACTTGCACAGGACTCTTCTATCCATACAGATCTCAAAAAGTGTTTAAATACATTCTAAAGAAGAAACATATTTCAAATACAACTCCATCATATCGGCAAAATCCCACATATTAAAGGATCATGTAGAGATGAAGTTGGATTCTTCATAGTCAAAGAGTCTCATGAACATCCACAACTCTTCAACAACCAATCAAGTGCTGCCACATCATCAAGTGTCCTAGATAAAATGAAGGGCAAACTAAAAACAAGACACCAAACATGCAACAAGGTCTTAAAAGGAAACCAACTGCATCATCTATAAAAGCTCTATTATTTCACACAATCAGGCATGATATCACATAGGAAGCATAGATATTTCTGCAGCTTACTTTTGGCATACTCGCACGGTAAAAGTTCTCTCCCTCTCTTAACTCTCATACGGTTTCATCATCTTCCTCATAAGGCTACTATTTCAAGTTTACACTAATCTTCTTTAAGCTCAAGTATGTCCATTACACCTCTGCGAAGCTCCATGGAGAAGACACAAACTCATAGATTCGAAGTCAATGCCAAGGCTAGGTAAGATCGAGAAAATTTTAAAAAATGAAGAACCCATACGTTCTTCTACATCCATATTTATATTTTAAATAAAGCTTCATGTTTATATTTTATGCATTCTTGTTTTACAAGTCGTACAACAATTAAGAAATTAGATGTCTGACATTAACGACAGTAATTAACAAGTCTCTTTCAAGAGATTAGGAGTGATTGTCCCCTACATAAAATAATAAACCAACCCTCTAAAGGTTGGGTAATTTAAACACTTTGAGTTTCAACGTTCCGTAGAGAATGATGAAATTCAATGTTGTAACAGGCCTATCTTTATTCAATTGGCCATCCATACTTTTATCCATTTTAACCCAATTGATTTCGCCAATTAGCTTAGCCAATTTCATTACTCAAGTCTTTCAATTCTCCTACTGAAACCCTAGTTTTCTCTTGCTTCCACTTGCTTAAGGTCCTTTTTGTTTTGCTGAATACTTGCTTAAGGTCCTTAAATCTGATTTGTGAGAAGATTTCAATCCCTCTGTCTGTACGACATCATGTTGTCTCCAAATGAATGCAATAGCTATGATGATTAGATTCTTGTCAGCATTTAGGCTATGTAATCCTTGTAGTTGTAAGGTGCAAGGCTTAAGATGGGTAATTAATGATTTAGAGTATATTTGACTTTGATTGGCAGATTAGAGTCCAAATAGAATGAGTTCGTTCTTGCACTCCTTTAGAATTCAAACTCCACAAACTGAGAAGGTTTTTATTCCTATTGGCTGTAGGAGTTAGAATGGGGAGACAAAAGTGATAATTCCTGTGATGCAAACAAAGCCAATCTGATCCAATGAACATCAAGTACTTTCTGTGGTGGTTTGGTCCGAGCATCAAACACAGTGTAAGCAGTTCTCCTAGATGAAACCTATTGATACATGCCAGGAGTGCATTTGATACATATCCTGATTTAATTTCTAAGAATCCACATTTCACAAAATAGGATGTTTCAAATGCAACGAATTCCTTCCTAAAAATAGACTGATATACAACTAAGAATCTACCATTCTTCTTGAATCTGTAACCCAACCTGTAGGATTAGAAAGAGAATCCCCAGGTTTAGTGCCAAAACAGATCATACCAAAAGGCCTCTGCAAATACAAACAGTGAGTCAAAGAACAAACAGGGACATCATCTCAGTCACAAGCCAAGAGTTAATTCATGTGCTATCTTTAGGCATGCCAAACATGTAGTGGACCCAACTGGTTTAGTCTACTTGGTTTGCTCTACTTGCTCCTAAATCAATTACTTTTGGCTAATGGATGTCGCACATAGTATATATCTTTGACTCTACCTTAGTATCTTAGATCCCAAGCAGTAGAGCATTTTTCCCCCTTTCTTTTGAAGGGTACCAAGAGAATGCTTGTCGGAACGCATATTCCACATGGGTAGTTTATTGATTTCCATGTTCCGAAACCCCTAAGCAGTTCTATTACTTAGTTAAGAAACAAATTTTGGTGGGAAAGTGGAGCGTGGCGCCCTCAAGCCGCTGGCAAGCCAGAAGGAAAAGAGGAGGTTTCCGAAACAAAGCAACATGAGCTGAATTCCAACTTCAGGGATCAAACAAATAGCAGAGAAGAACAACTCTAAGAAATTTATGACCTGGGTTTTGCTTAACACATACTGAAGTAAATGTTCTTTAACAGAAAGGATTACAACTTCTAAAATTTCCATCAGAATTCTTAAATTGTCAATACAAGCACAACCGTTATCTTCCTTAAATCAATCAAATACCATCATCCAGAACACAACAGACAACTAATTACAGCATTGATTTCCACATTTTGACATCAAACCCAGGTGAGATACAAGAGAAACTGATGCTTATTTCGATTAATCGAACGAATACGTTAGCGATGAATTAGGGCTACAGAAGGGCAACTATAAGAAGATAAAACTCGATTGCAGAGTATTCTTCAAGAATCTATAAAAAAGAGAGTGTACTACTTCAGGAAACTTGAGAAATGAAGAGACAAAAAAAAAAGCTGAGAAATGCTCACCCACTTTGTAGTCGCCAAGAAAGAAAGCTGCGTTGCTTTTGTTCGCTGTTCAGTATTCAAGAACCACACTATTCACTATTTAGACCGTTCCGGGCTGCTGATAGCTTTATACTTTTGAGCTGATACACTTGTAATTTGTTAACCAGTCATCTTATTAGGGCTACAACCAGGTCGGCCCATCCCGTTCGGCTTTAAAGTTGGGCTGTTTGGGCTAGGTGAATGCCGGTCTCGGCAGATTTCGATTCCGAAGAAAGGTTTGGTTTTATATTATTTTTTCAGATTAACAGCATGTGGCCAGGGCAAACTTGTTTCAATCCCTTTTTAATGGACCAAGTTTAGTCTGAGTAGCTCGGGCTTAGTTCAGGTTTGGGTCAATAATGGATTCAACCTGTCTTAACCTTGGCCTGAACCCGCCCATCTCTGACCGACTTGAATTCCAACATCTTGTAAGGGGTAAGGCCAGTCTGTCTCTTTGGAATATTGATCTAGACATGTGCCCATGGTTGTCCATCATGCGGGGAAAGAGTAGCAAAGTCTAGGGGTGGCAATTCATGTTGACAGGTCGGTTCATGTCCTGTCGAGATATGGGTATATGACTATATGGATCAATCCAAACCCGACGCATTTATTAAGGAAAAGGATGTTTCTGTGCAGGATTTTGTGTCTAAGATGGTGTCCAGGACACCAGTGGCCGTCATATGGAATAAAATGCATATTCCATATTAAAAAAATGCATCACCCACCCATTTTATTCCATATGACGTCCCATGGCGTCCTAGGCACCAAATCCTAAATAAAATATCTTTTCTCATTTATTAATCGTGTCAAAGCGGGTTAACTCACTTTGACCCAAAACACGTTAACAGTCAACCTAAACCCGCTTATTTCATGTTGGGTTCATGTCAAGTTCGTGGGTTATGTGGTAATTTGTATTGACAGGTTAGATTCATATCGTGTCAAGTTAAGGGTATATGACTATATGGCTCAACCCGAACCCAATCCATTTATTAATGGTGTCAAATTGGATTGACCTGTTTTGATCCAAAACACATTTAATAGGTAATCCTAACCCACTTATTTGAGTTATTTTGTGTTGGGTCCGTGTCAGGTTCACAGGTCATGTCAAACATTGCCGCCCACAGGTAACACTCTTTACTTGATAACCCATTGAAAGTTTAAAAAATGGCTTTCTTATTTTGAAAGGTGTCTCTTTCTTACACCTCATCACTTTTTTGAAACCCAAACACATCATGCGTCAGCTCATAATTCACCATGAATGCTACAGACACTTTGTCATTACAGAACATTTTCTTCCTTTTGAAAATTCTAGTTAGGTCCTACACGTTTATGGTGTGTGTATCATTGGTTTTGTTAAAATAGCGTATGCTTTTACAAAGCCATTCATATTTTTTTTATATCTATTTTAATTTATAATTTTATTAATAGTATAAATATATTTTTTGCAATTACATTATACACATATGTACTTTTAACTTGTAACACATGGTAATGTTTGGTAGGATATTAGTAGGGCTGCAAATCAAGGCCGACGTTTGTCTGAGCCCAGCCCAAAATACAACACATGGACCCAAATTCAATCCCGATCTTGAGCCTGGTTCGAATGATTCAACTCATTCTAAAAAAGTGGTATTCAACTCATTATAAAAAAGTGGTATTCAGGTTAAGTTTGGGCTGGTCCGAACTTCAAAGCCTATGGGTTGTTTAAACTTATAAATAAAATAATTTATTATAACCCCAAAGGGTAGCACAGTTGACCATGATCACGTCTCAAAAACAGAGGTCATGAGTTTGAAACACACCCCATTGGGGTTACTTGGCCAAGCATAAAAGAAATCCCAATTTACTCAATGCATGGGAGAATTAGGGGTCCACGTGCCCCCAAGGATTTTTTCAGGTGCTTTAAAAGGCCTGTATACCTTGGTTATCTATATATATATATATATATATATATATATATATATATATATATATATATATATATATATA
>JAOXJP010265914.1:0-20592 GCA_025762735.1 Platanus orientalis
GTCCTCTTTCCTCCAAGTAGTTGGTTTCAATCCAACAAAGTGGCATCAAAGCCTTGTTGAAGGAGAACCATGGCTTCCAAGCACAACATGTTGCAACCACAACTTCCTTGTTTCAATGGGAAGAGCTATAGTCAATGGAGCATACAAATGAAGGTGCTATATGGGTCACAAGATCTATAGGATATTGTAGAGAACGAATTTGTAGAGCTAGTGGATCAGTCAATTCTCACTCAACAACAACTCAATGAGTTGAAATAAAATTGCATGAAGGATAAGGTGTTGTTTTTCATCTACCAAGTGGTGGATGAAGTCATCTTTGAAAGAATGTCATCAATAACATCGGCAAAGAAAACATGGGACACACTTTATGCATTATACAAGGGAGATGATAAAGTGAAATTGGTAAGATTACAAACACTTAGAAGTGAGTTTGATTTATCAAAAATGAATGACTCTGAATGTGTTGAAGAATACTTCAATCTGGTTATTTCTCTTGTTAATCAATAAAAATGTAAAGGGAGAAAATATTGGAAACCAAAGGATTGTTGAGAAAATCCTACAAAGCTTGACCCAAAAATTTGAATCTATTGTTGTTAAGAATCAAAAGACTTGTCCACTTTATTAGTGGAGAGTTTGTTAGGATCACTTCAATCCAATGAACTCCATATGAAGCAATATGGTTCTTCTCCTCTAGAGAAAGTTTTTCAAACTCAAAACTCCTTTAAGGGAGGTTCTAGAGGAAGAAGAGGACGGGATTCTCATCGTGGAATAGGAAGGAGCAATGGTGAAAGAAATCAAGAATTTGAAAATGAATAATATAGATATCATGTTTGCGGTATGCATGCTTAGTAGATTCATGGAATCTTCTTTAAAAAGTCACTAGAAAATAGGTAAAAGAATCATGAGGCATGTAAGTGGAATTATCGATGATGGAATTCATTATAGAAAAGTTGAAGATTCAAATTTGATTGGATATAGTGATAGTGATTGGGGTGGAAGTGTTGATGATAAGAAGAACACTTTTGGCCATATCTTCAACATTGGTTCCAGTGCAATTTCATGGGCATCAAAGAAACAATTAGTGGTGGCTCTCTCAACAGCTGAAGTGAAATAAATTTCATTGTTGTTTACATCTTGTCAAGATTTTTTGGATAAGATGGGTTCTTGAAAAACTCAAACATTCTCCAAAAGATGGTACAAAGATATTTTATGATAATAGTTCTGGCATTGCTCACCAAGAATCCTATATTTCATAGCAAAAGCAAGCATATCTAGATGAAGTATCACTTTATATGGGATTTGATCAAAGAAGGTGATATTGATGTAATGTTTTGAAAACTTATGAACAGTTTGAAAAAAATTTCATAAAGGTGTTGAGGATTGAAACTTTCTACAAAATAAAGGAGAAGCTCGACATGGTGAAGGTCTAGCTTAAGGGGGACTATTCGAATTTTAAGCTAAACCCCATTAAATTCCTCCTTGGAATACTAAAAGACTTCCTTGCTTCACAAGTCTTTCATTGGGTTTTGAAATTTTAAAATCTCTTGGACTACATTCATCTATGACTTCTACATTCACCTTGGACTCTTACATTCATCTTGGTTCTTGTTGCATTTAGTATTTTCTCTTCATTATTTGTATTGGGAATGTGAAGTGTCTATAGTATATTCATGTATTTTCATTTAATAGGTTAGTGGTTTGATTCTTATAGAAGCTAAAAGTGTTAATCCCTTTTTGCAACATACCTATAAATACAATCTTGTATCTTGGCATTTATAAGTCATTTCTATGTTTGTTGGCATTAAGAGCATACTTATCTCTTAATTTTCTATCCTCTTTCTTCCAAGTAGCTGGTTTCAATTCAACACTGCTTAGTGTCTAAGTCATTGCATGTGCACAGGCATGGCAGCAACTGAGGTTTTCACCATTTAAGGTGAGTTACAGATTGGTGAAGATCAAAGGTTTCTAGATGCTCAAAAGGGTTGGTTGCAGGCGGGTAGTAAGGTGGCAGGATAATCTAGCTTCCTTCTCCAACATCTTTACTAAAATGGGTAGTGACCAGAGGTTTGGACAGCATTTGTGGAGGCTATGAAAATAGCGTCGTCACAGACCTTGCATTGTTTAAATTATTTCAACAGATCAAACTCTTTTGATTGAGGAATAGATTACAGACTTGATTAAGAGTAAAGTTGAAAATCTGTTTAGAAGGTGCAGCTTCCTTTGTCTTCACTACCTCTGATCTACTTTATCTACTTCACATGTGAGCTAACTCTTACTTCCCATGAACAGGTTAGCTTCTAGGAGTGAAATGGGTTTTGGGAATAGACTTGTTTCTGTGAATAGATTGGCCCATGTGGCTTGTTTCCCAGACTTGGTTTATTTTTAGGTTTTGGTCATAGGACATTCCTTGAAGGTGGTTTGCACAATCAATTTAGCAGCCTATGTTGTGAACATAAGCCTCTCTTATGCGAGAAACTCTCTTTGTTGGAAGAATATGAATGTTGGTGTTGATCTCAGCCAACTTCTTGGTCATATTGAACTTAGGAGTCTAGCCCTTTTTAGTAAATCTTGTTTTGTTATGTCCCATAGGGTTATTTCCCATGAGCATATCTTATTGACATTCCAAAACAATAGCACTAGATGTTGTGTTCAAGATGGGATTTAGAGACAACAATTTTCTTTTAATCAAGTTGTTCCCTTCAAAATCTTAATCTCTTCATAGCCTTGTTTATGGTCCCATGATACTTCATTATAGATTCATAGGATAGTATGTGATATATTCCACAAGGATGTAATTTGGCATAATCCTTTGAACATCTTACAATTATCTCATATGGAGAAAAATATATCCATGTCAGCACCCAAACTTTGATTGCGGTCATTTAATGGAATAAGAGCAGCACAACGGCATTTAGGGATCAAGACTCTAAGAACCTTTGGTTTAGGGAGAACAAGCCTAAACTCTAGGAGGTTAGGCATTCCTAGAGAAGTCTTTCTAGATATTTCAATCACAAGTGAATCAGTTAAAGCATCTCATTACAGTGCGAATGCACCATTCTAGGCCAAGCCTTAATTCTCACAAAAGCATCAACAAGACTTTGAGGGCCCACATTTAAAGAGCTCCATCTATGTTATCTATAATTTTTTCAGCCTCCATAAGCCTTCCCTCAGTGAAGCATCACATGTGAGAAAATTACCATTTTACCCTTTTACCTTCAAAAGCCCATAATCCACCATCTACCACTTAGATCACCCAATTTTCTCACCTATATAAGCCTTTTGGTCATGAAGCATCACAGGCAAAGAATTCTCATTTTCACATTTTTCCCCATATGTGAAAAATTACCATTTTACCCTTTTGCTTGCAAAAATCTATCCTTAGACCCTTAAAGGATCCCTAAGCTTCTCCCATTACCTGAATGGTGTAATGTTAGATCCTATACATCCCTGCTTCTCTCAAATATGAGAAAATCATCATAGAACGGTATTCTTCTAGACTGGCAATAGCTAATTTCTTAACTTGTGATAACCCAACTAGAAAATAACCCTTAGAAAAGCTCTCAAAGATTCATCTGACCTCCAAATCCAAAAAAGTCAATTGCCATCTCTCAGTCCCAGCCATAGCTTTAAATCTTTAGGTCTGAGAAAAGAAATTCAAAATCTCAAACCCTTGTGAAATCTCAAATCTCCCCCAAGGGGTCAAAAGGCTATTTTGGTTGCATTATTTTGGTTGCATTTCACTCATATAGAGCCAGCATGTTCCTTGGGTGTCCAAATCAGGATCAGTTGGTGTCCATATCTCCAAAATTGTGAGGCCTTCAAAAAATTGTCTAAGTAATGCAAGCTTTCACCAAACTTGTCTACTCAGATTCTCTCAATTATTCCAAAAAGAGCAACAAATTAGGGCAAATATCAGGTACTTAATCGACTCCCAAGAGTTCACCCGAGCTCTACAATTCAATCTGTAGTGGCCATTCCTCCAGTAATTCCAAGGCCTCTAAAGTATCAAATTTTTACTAGTATCAAATTTTTACTAGATTCTAGAAACTTTGTATTCCTAACCATAATTTCTACTCAAACTAGTACAAAACACTTTTCATCTATATCTGGCACACAGAATGCTCTTGAGAATTCTCCTAGACTTAGAATGCAGCAAGGTCAGACCCATTTTCTTCCCTACATTTGAAAGATCATTTCACAAACTCGAGCAACAAAAGATGTCTGACAACCTAATTCTGCCAGCCTTCAGGTAGCTACAGAAATTCTTTCTCTCCAAGTAATCCTACTTCAAAAAATCCTCAGTAACTGCCTAGGAATCCATTGGTCAATCTGTTATTTCCTATAGCTCTAGGACCCCTTAAGCTTTAAATATCCCAAACATGGCTCATGGCAAAGACCGACAGAAAATACGGGGGCATTTCCAGTCAAGAATTTCCCATGTTCCCAAAAGGGTATCTTTGGCATAATTTTCTGCTCGGATATCATAATTCAACATAGTTCGAGCTTATGGTTCACCTAGACCAAGGGCCATCTTTTATTTAAGGATTTTTATGATCAATTTTGCCATCTTGCCCTTTTAAAGTTTACTTAAGAGCTTTTCAGGTCAGAAAAACCTTGATTTCACCCCTTACCTTTATCATAATTTGGTTGTGACTAGTCTGTTGCAACTAGAATGTCCGCAACTCTACAAATAGATACTGAGTTTGTAACTTTCCAAGACCAGTAGCTCCTAGGGATAGAGGTTAAAATTTTCAAAAAGTAATCATTGCACATTAATGAACCAAAACTTTAGGGTTTTGGCTCATTAATGGCATTTAATGCATATACACCTTAAGGCAAAAATTGAAACCCTTTGGATTGGAACTTTTTATGTGCACCCCCATCACCCATCATCAGATCTATGCCTTGAATTTCAAATCTCCATTGAACCCACCATATCTCCTTAATTGGCATCTTGATGATGCCCTTTGATGTTTACAACTCACCAAAACACCCTAAAAGGCATCCAAGCTCACTCTTCATCCATGTCATCAATCCAAATAAAGTTAGCATACCCCCATCCTCACCCTACATTCAATTAGCACAAACTAATCTAACCCATCCCCTTGTCCAAGTCACTTATCCATGCCTATTAGCGCAAACTAATCCCATCCAACCATCTTAGGTTTAATCTGAACCCTACACCTCAAAATAACATAAATTAATCTAGGCCCTCCACCTAGATCTTTTGGGATTCAATACCCACCCTCCATTACACTAAATTGAAGCTATAAATAGCCCCAATTTCATGCAGCCAAGGGTTGGCAACTGACAAGAAAAAGAAAGAGAAAAGAAGAAGAAGAAAGATGAGAAGTTAGTAAACCCTAACCCTAAGCACTCCCCTAACCCAGGTAAGCCCTAAATTAGTCTTAGTTTAGTTTCTTATATTGAATATGCTTATTATACATGCTATTATGCTGCTGAAATCATGTCTATTATATGCTTCAAATCGGGTTACATGGTGGAGGCTCAACAACCTCCATTTGTGTTGGTTTTTTATCCTCGTCCAATGTAGAATTTTTATTTATTTTTGTACAGCTCAGAATGAATCCATATTTTAGTATGTTATTGCCCATATGTATGCCTAACCGTGTATTTAATTTGGGAAAGGCCTCAAGATTCCCCCCAAACAAACCCTAAAATCTAGAACCTATGTGACCTAGTTCAGTCAATTTATTGTTGATTTTTGTTTAAATTTTGTAGAAATGATCTTGACCTAAATTTTGCAAATGTTATTCCCTTATCAATTTCCTACCTCTGTGCATAATTTTAGAAATTTTCAAGAACCCTAAAGGGTCCAAAATCCAAGAAATCCATCTGTTAGATTTTTTCCCAGTAACTAATGCCTAAATATTATGGAAATAAAATTCAGGCTTTGGATAAATAGGCATCAAGGTAAAATCAATCATTAAGATTTGGGACACACCCCAGGGAGCCCTAATTTTTCCCTAAACCTGTTCTCAGGCTTCCATAATCCTTTGAAGTTCAACCTTGTGCTCAGGCACCTCAGTGGGCCCTGATGATAATGTAAATTGTCAATTCCATAAATTGTAAAATACATGGAGTGGTAGATTAGGCATGGCATGAGCACATTGCATATCTTAGTCATGTTTGTAATCATTGAGTGTTTTTCACTCTCTAAGAAGGAAGACAAGCACCATGCACTTGGACCCAATGATGGATCTGTCCCCAAGTTGCCAACGTTCAAGACTTGAAGACTCAAGCTTTATTAAGATTAAGGAAGGTATATAAAGGTGTACATCATGATAAAAAAAAAGGATAAGATAAACAAAAGACCTTTATGTGGCCTGATGGACCAAGTCATGCCACCTACAAAAGTTCCCAACTATTTGGGAGTAGGATCAAGGCAAAATCGCAGAAAAATAGGGGAATCAGATCGATCCAGGGGGTATCAATAGAAAATGATTGGGATTTAGCTCTAGAAATACCTAAGCTTATACCTTCAAAAAGAGAACAAAGAATGCCTTTGAAAAAAGTAAAAGAAAGGCCAATGTCTTTCCAGAAACCATGCTGTCTAGTGGAAGACGTTCTTCCTTCAAAAACAAAACTTTTACTCATCTTAAAAGAATAAAGGAAGCACCTAGCCTATTAAAAGGTTATGACCCAACTTCTAGAAGTAGTGTCTCATCTTCTAGAAAACCTCCATTCACATGTATATGAAGCAACCAGAAGAGTTCATAGACCCTCATAAGCCTGATTGTGTATCGATACTCTATGGTCTCAAACAAGCTCCAAGATCTTGGTATGAGAGGATAACAAATTTCCTTCTTGAAAATAAATTCTCAAGGGAGAGTGTTGACAAAACACTCTTCAAACTCACAATGAAGAGTGAGTTTGAAATGAGTATGGAAGGGGAATTGAAGTTTTTTTTAGGACTTCAAATAAGACAAACCAAGGATAGTATATTTGTAAATCAATCCAACTTTGCCAAAGATTTAGTGTCTTAGTTTGCAATGATCGAATCCAAACCATTACAAACCCCTATCAGCACTACTAAAAGAGTAATCAAAGATGTGAAGGGGAAAGATATAGACACTAAGATGTATAGGAGTATGATAGGTAGTCTGCTCTATCTCACAATGAATAGACCAGACATCTCCTTCATTGTTGGTGCTTGTGCTAGACACCAAGCTACTCCAATAGGATCATACCTCAAAGTCACAAAAGAATTATTAGATACATTTGTGGAACTCTAAACTATGGACTGTGATATCCATTTGATACCAACAATGTCATAGCCAATTACTCAGATGCAGGCTAGGCCGGAAACTTAGACGATAAGAAAAACACAAGTAGAGGATGCTTTTATGTCATAAACTGCCTTGTATCTTGGCATAACAAGAAACAAAATATATATCTCTGTCAACTGCTGAGGCCGAATACATTACGGTATGAAGTGGATGCACTTAGCTTCTATAGATAAAGCAAATGATGAAATACTATGGTCTCAAGTAATCGGTGATGGAATTTATCGTAGACAATAAGAGTGCTATTTAAATTTCAATGAACCCTCTTTAATACTCTCACACTAAACATAGAGATATTAGGCATCACTTCATTCAGGATCTTGTGGAAGGAGTGATTGCTCTTGTGTTTATTAAAATTGAGAATTAATTGAAGGATATATTCATAAAGCCACTTGATTCAAAAAGGTTCATACACTTGAGAAATGCAATTGGGATATATAAGATATAAATTTTGAGAAATGATGAAATTAGAGGGTCAAAATCCATAAAAATCTTATCTTAAAAGGACATTTTGTACATTTTCTGTACATCTGGATCGATCTGGATCCCACTGGATCAATCTACCTAGATCCATCTGGCATAGCCAGATTAATTGGACATGGCAGTTTCGAGGGAAAATGAACCATCAATTACTTCAAAAGACCAAAATCTTCATCCCTCTCCTCATTTCTCTCTTGCTCACCATTTTCATTTACTTTCCCTTGAGTTATTCATTCTTGAATCTCTTGCTCAATCATTTCCATGGGTCCCCCAAAGAAGAATTTTGATAAAGGGAAAGCTTCAACAACCTCAAAGCTCCCAATGTAAAAGCAAAAGAGGCCACCTACCATGAAGTTGGGCCATTTCTTGATGTCTCTCATCTCTCCAACTATAATCACTATTTTTTGAAGAGGCCTATAGCTATAGAATGACACATTGATGAGAAGACAATTCTCGATCAACTCATGGGCTATGAGGTGGTACTTGGCGGATGGGAATCCCTTATGAAAATTGAAGGGATTGTTCAAGAGGAGACGGTTCGGGTGTTTTGGTTAAACATCCATGACTACAACCTCACCTTTAACACAGAGGTTTACGGAGTTTGAATGGACCTTGATCCACATTGGCACTATCCACTCTACTAGGGATAGCGAGATCTAAGGGGAAAGTGGTTCCATTCCCTCAAAAGGAACTTGACAAAGCCACCATATTTGAGGTTTTCGGTCATGAAGGCATGACCTAGTTCGGGAAGTTGTAGGCTATCAACTGCCACATGGAGGTACGGTTGTTGAACCTCATCTTCACCTACAACCTATTCCTTACCACACACAACAATGACATGCCAGACCCAATGGTGCATGTCATTTACTCCTCCTTATAAAGGAGGTTAACATCGTGGCCATTATGTGCCACGTGATAATTTTGGAGGCATGGAACTCCAATGCCTCATGGCTGCTACCTTACGGTGTAGTGATTACATGGCTGTTAGAGGTCTATAGGGTCACATTCCCTAGAGATACCCCCACCCTTAAGCAAGGTGCCGAGATAGACCTATTGACTATCCGGCGAATGCTTACCAAGGGGACACATTTGAAGAAGCAAAAAACTGCTCCTTCAGAGGCTGGACCATCCACTGCTATAGCACCACCAGTAGTTGAGTCCTTTGTTCCCCCATCTTCATTAACTCCAGCTCCACCAGTTCACTAGGGTGAGCCCCCGATGCTCACATAAGTGCGAGAGACCTTGGAAGGTCTCGAAGAGTTGTCAAGTCGCATCATCAGCCACCTTGAGATGATGATGGACAAGCTCAACAGTATTGAGCTTAGGGTTAAGAGATTGGAGCGTACTGTGGCTCCTCAGCTCCCCCACCATCCTAGTGTCCCACTTAATCTACAGACATAGAGTGACGAGGATGAGGATGAGGCTTAGTGTGTGAGGCTAAGTGCTATTGCTTTTTGTATTTTCCTCAAATTTTGTAATCCTCAATGTATTTGGGATCTTAGTGTATGAATGAAAAAATATTTTTGTTTATATCTCATATTATCTCTAGTTCATTTGTTATCTATGTTTCCATTGTCTCCATTTGTCAATTTCATGACAAAAAGGGGGAGAAAATCTAACAAATAACATGGGTATGGATATCAAGATCTTGATATCGAGCGAGAGAATGATATATGTGCATTGATATAGGGGGAGTAATACATTTTAGGGGGAGCTAATTCACAAAATTAAACATAAACTTTTTCCTAATGCAATAAAAGCTAATGCAATGAACTAATGTACACATCATTCTTATTGCATTTTACATGTGCTTGCTTGCTTAAATGTGTGTTATTTATCCATTTGACTTTATCATTATCAGCTTGAGAGAGGTATTGTTTGTCAAATGTGATTTTCAGTTAAGAGGCCAAGCATTTAAGCAAAAAGCTTGAACTCAAGGCCTAAGTACACATCAAGGGGGAGTTCAAGAGTTTAAGAACTCAAGACACATCAATTAGTCTTATTTGTGTAAATGTATAACTTTTACATTTCATGGAATCTGTAAATTCATTGCATATATTCATGGTACTTTATCCATGTATTTCATTATATTTTGTCATGGCATTGCTAAAGGGGGAAATTGTTAATGTAAATTGTCAATTCCATAGATTGTAAAATGCATGGAGTGGTAGATTAGGCATGGCATAAGCACATTGCATATATTAGTCATGTTTATAATTATAAAGTGTTCTTCATTCTCTAAGCAGGAAGACAAGCACCAAGCACTTGAAGCCAAGGATGGATCTGTCCCCAAGTTACTAAGGTTTAAGACTTGAAGACTCAAGCTTTATTAAGATCCATGAAAGTATATGAAGGTATACATCATGATAAACAAAGGCTAAAATGAACAAAAAACCTTTATATGGCCTGATGGACCAACCCATGCCACCTACATAGGTTCCCAAGTGTTTAGGAGTAGGATTAAGGCAAAATCATAGAAAAATGGGGGAACCGGATTGATCCGAGGGGTGTCGGATCAATCCACACATAGCGGATCGATCGATCATTTATCCCCACGGATCAATCCACACATAGCGGATCGATCGGTCATTTATTGTATCAATGCAGCAAAGCTTGAGTGTCTTTGACTTAGACACCAGATCAATTCAAGGATACCGGATCGATCCGTGCGGATCAATCCAACATCATAGAATTTAAAAAAAAAATTATAAATCCAACGTCTGTGATTTTTCAACCATTAGGAAAGATGCCAAATTAAGGGTGCACAACTTAGCTCGTCCCCTCTATTATAAGAGAGCCTCCAATGAGATCTCTAACTCACAACAACACACCAAATAAAAAGAGAAGATTTTTTGAGAAAATAAGGCATTCAATCCTCCCAACAACCAAGAAGGCTCCCTTTATAAGCATATATTAAAGATTAAAAAGCTATTGAAGTGTTTCCCTAGCACTCCATATTTGAAGAACAAGAAGAGGGAATCAAGTAGAGGGTTTACTCTCAAATAAATCCTTGGGTGAAGCTCCAAGAAGCAAGGAGGCATATCTCTTGGGAGCTTGGTGGAAGCTATTGCATACTAGCTCAACAAAGGAGTAATCACCTTCATGTGCATCAAGCAATACACAAGCCTTGTTAGGTAACTTGTACTGATTTTAAATTTATCCTAAGACCTTAGCACCCACTAGAGACACCGGATGTAGACCATAGCACTACCGCCAAAGAGACTAGTAGTATAGACCTTAGCACCCGTCAGAGATACCAAGAATTGATTTAGCTCCCGTCGGAGACACCAGGTGTAGAGCTTGCCTTTGCAAATAGTAGGGTTTAGAATTTTAACCTTGATTATGATGTAATTCAATCTAAATAAAATTTGATAGCTTGGTAGTGAGCTTTGAAAGTGGATGTAGGCCTGAGTGCTAAACCACTATAAATATTGTGTTGTGTATTTGCTTGTTGTGTGTGAATTGTCTCTTCACTCTTTCTTTACATGGCATGTCTAGCATTTCCTATATGATCTTTAATATGTACAATTAACTAAGAACTTAAATAAATTAAAAGATTAAAATTGTAAATTTTCATTGCATTGCCCTTGTGATTATAATAATTGAAGCATATCTTTAAGTGCATTGAATTCTAAGAGTTATCATAAAATCTTAAATTGAAATTTTAAGTGGGGATTAATTAAAAAGAATTTTATAAATCTTATTCACCCCCTTCTAGGATTAAAACCGGACTTTCACTTGATTCCTCTCCCAATGCCTGAATTTAATGTCAGGTGTTAGGTAGAGAAATTCATGCGTTGGGTTGGATTTCAGGCGTTAAGCCTATGCTAAAAATCACATTTTTAAAACTTGTCTAAGTGTGTCTATAACCTAGGACTAACTTAAAGACCTAGAAGAAATCCACCCCTCTAGGCCTCACAATTGTGGCCTGAAACCTAAGGCTGGTTGCTGATTCCAGCACCTTAAGGCGTTAAGCCTATAAAGGATGATCACTTTGTCCATTTTTTAGGACAAATGTCTACCCCCATGGGCCCCACCTTCAAGGATTAGCCCTTCTAACCCTAGAAAATTCCCCTCTACCCTTTTATCAAGGCCCCATAGCCCTGAGACCTATGTAAATGCTAGAGAAACTCAATTGGTTGATCCAATCAATATCCAAAGCTTGAAAATTCAGGCGTTAGCTTTAAAATTCAAGCATTAAGTCTATGTCAAATGACCAAACCACCCTCTTGTGGGGAGCATATCTTTGTGCCCATAAGGGCCTAAACCCCTAGGGTTGTATAGTGTGACCCTAAAGCACACCATCTAACCTTATCCAAGGGTTCCATAGCATTTGGACCCATAGACGCATCCAAACAAACCAGGTTAAAATGCTAATTTAATCAGCTCTTAACGCCTAAATTTCACCCTGGATTTAGATTCAGGTGTTGAACATTCAAGCATTGGGTTAAAATTCAAGCGTTAAGCTTGAGACATAGAAACATACAAATTTCTTCCCTTTCTCCTATTTCATGTTTGGGTTAAGTCCAACCCTAAAATCAGTGAATGGATAGTTTAGAGGGGTGCACTACCCCTCTAAAAGTCATAAACCTAAGGGGCTCTCCTGTTAATTGAATTAATTAATTCAAAAAGGCCAGTTTATGAGTTTATTAAAAGCTAACACTTGAATTTCCCCTAATTTAAATTCAAGCATTTGAGGTATAATTAGGCATTAAGCCTAAGAAAATTATAGAAACCAACACATTCCATAGTTCACAAGCATGGACTTTAATCTAATTTAGAAACATGTATGAATGAGAGAAGCCACCCTATAAAGGTGGGTATTTGCGGGGTCTAACACCTTCCCCAAAAGCAACTAAACAACTTACCCTTAATCTCATGGACTCAGACCAATTTTAGGAGTTAAAACCCTAGACGTACGGGTCTAGACTTCTCCTCTTCTCCAAAGAGGAGAACTAATGTCCAACTCTATCAGTTAACCCCAAGTTGGTGGCAACTCCCAAAAAGCCTCACCTAGGGTTAGCAACCCACGCCCACCGACGTTGAGCTGAGGTATGGCCTGATAACAATGGAGGGTGGGGGAATCCCCCCCTCAGATCCTAATGTCCACAATCCACAAGCAATATTGAGCTTTAAAGTTGGGTGATTGTGTCAAGGATAGAGGGCATTCAAAGCCTTGAAAGCTTTCCATTTAAATCGTTTTCAGATTTATGCTTTCAAAATTTTTCCAAAACTTTGCTTCTTTGCTTTTAGTCCACATCGAAAATTAAGAGAAAAATAAAATAGCATATAAGAAACCACCCTACCACTACCTTATGTATTTTAAGAGTTTTATTCTCGCTTGTTGGTTGCTACGGTGTAGCAAGGTGCATGGCACATTGCATACATGCACACATGCACGTGCACGGGTGTACACAAGGGCGCTTGAGGTGCACTTTTCACTTCACACGTGTACATCATCAAGAATTGCATTCAGGTCACAATATTCCTTTTCAAAGGTCTAGATTAGACCTTGGTTGATCGTGAAGATGGAAGATGAACCTCGAGTGAACCACACCACAAAGATAAGTGAACCATGAAGGAGCTGTATCGCAAGGAAGATGGACCTCCACCATGTGTGCATCGCAAAGAAAATAGACCACAAAGAACATGCATCATGAAGAAATAAACTAGGAAGAAGATGCACAGTGAAGAGATACCCTTTGCAAAGGAGGCCTGTCAAGGTCAAAAATTGAGAAGGGACTTGACCCGCGAAAGAGTTGGCCGACAAAGAACTAGGCTTCTTTGCAAAAGGCCTAAATAGATTGATGTTCACTAGAAAATAGACATGTATGAGAGTGGGTGAGAGTGGTTGGAACCATTATATAAAGGCCCAAATGGGTTGAAAAACCCATTCAGTGGAGAAGGAGAGAAAGGGAACAAGTGGGAGCTAAAGAAGGGAGAAAAGGAAGAGGAAGAAGTGGAAAAGAAGAAAGAAGAGGGCCTTTGGTCATGGGTCTACCTACATGGCAACCAACTCTCTCTCTCTCTCGCTCTCTCTCTCTCTCTTTTCTTACTTGGACCTAGAGTTCATTTGGCACTTGGATTCACTACACTCTTTGAAGGGACTAGTTTGAATCCATGGGTTCCAAATTAGAACGACACTGTGTTGGAGCTCCTTGTCTTCATGACTTGGTTTTGACATATTAGGTGCACCTTTTTAAGGGGAAACTTTGCCAAAATTTTTTTTTATAAATTTGGACAAGTTTTTGTCATATGTTTTTGGGTGTACCCGACCACGAAGGGCAATAAGTTGTATAGGAGGTATTGTGGTCTCTCTAGGGAGTGTACCTCATTGAGAGACATGATATGGTCCGATCTTGGTTGTATCCTAAGGTTAGCCTAGCTCACGTTACCTTGCACATTAAGTGAGAGGCCTCAACTATATAGCTAGCTTGATTCCTCTAGAAAGGGGGTATGTAGACAGCCTGAGGACGGGAAGACCGATGACACAGCTACAACCTAAAGACCCTAAAATCCACTATATTATTTTATTGAGTTTATTGAACTTGGTAGCTTTTGTAGGTGATTTGACTTCCAGATCACTACAAGATCCAACAATTTGAGGATATATCCACACTCCTGAGTCGAAAAATTTAGAAATTAAGTTTTGAAATAGGGACCATAGCTCGCGAATGAAAATTATTTTGTAAATTTGCACTCATGATTGAATCATTCGCGAAGAAGGGAGTATCACAACTAGACCACTCTCACATAGAAAAGCATGAATTGGCAGTTCTCACTATAAGACAACATTTCATGAAGAAAGGGCTTCACAATGGATGTCTAGTCTAGGAATGAACTCTTATTTGATTGTTCAAGACTAATATGTTTTCAAAAAGATTCTACAAATTGTAAAAGAGGAAGATTTTTTTGCTTTCAATAACTAAAATCTTTGGCACCTGCAATTGTGCTTAGTGAGCATTATTAATGTTGTGAGCTGCATTAGGGTGATAGGTGTAGTTAGTGTATGACTTAGTAAATTCATTGAAACTAAGGTTTTATAGGAAACTAACATGGTAGGACACTTGGTGATGTCTAATATTGTATACTCAATAGAAAGCCAGATCCCAAAGGTTCAAGTTAGTGAACCAGGATACCCTTTGTTAGTCGGTTGCAAATATAAGGCACAATGTCATGACAAGTCTTAGGACTTGTAGGTGTGTCATATTAGGAATCCCTATTAAATGCTGACAACTGTTAGAGCTATATGAAAGCCTTTAGGCGCCTTAAGGAAATGTCCAACCATGACTTGTCTCATCAATTAAAATGTAGAACACACAAAAGCTGGAATGAAAACCTCAATGTGGTAGTAGGGTTAAGCAACATTTACGGTTATGAAAAGTCATTTAGATTGATTTATGCCCTTCTTCTTCTTGAAAATGACATTTTGAGTTAAGGCACATCAAAAAAGATGAGGTGTTTATGGTAGTTAATCTGGGATCAATACCGAAAGAGGTGACATATGTTAATATATATTAGTAGGAGTAGACATTTACAAATGTCAAGGATACATTCAATTCCTACAAAGTAGTGGGGTGTGATGTTGAATATCATTGTTAGTACCTCTATATTTAGGTTGCTAGATATGACTCTATTGAGTTGTGATTCCTAGAAGACTAGTACTCCGATGGGATGACCTGTATGTTTTGACATCAAGAATGTGCTCATCTTGGATGCTCTTGTGAGCGATGATTGAATTAATTGGGATTCATGTCTAATTTAGTTGACCTATGGTTGTGTGTTCATTATTTGAGGATTTAGTGTGTCTGGTATGCACAAATCTAGTGAAACTAACTTGGGACATAATGCTAAGTACATGGATAAGATGAGATTATTAATCTCAAAAGCACAAGGTAGGAGTTTTATACTCTCACAGCTCTGGAATATGATCATAAAATCTGATAGAGCATAAGGATTCTGATCTAGCTAATTTTGTCTAGGACAGATGTGAGATGATTTCAGCATTTAGCACTCTGTGTGAGTTGTTTAATGGTAATTAGTGTTTAAGACAGGAAGGTCTATGTAAAGAGTTCAGAATGGTCCATTTACAAGGAAGAATGCATTGTGAATGTTCCTATGTTTTGAAAGCTCCATATTGGATATGAACATGGAGCAAATCTATGAGATAGATTATGCCAATTAGGCAAGCCTCCAAGGTTGGACAAAGAGGAACAAACTAATTGTTTTATAGATACTAGGTTATAATATTGTACAAATTGGTATTTTAGGAATAGCTACTCCTGAGGACTGTATGAGTCCATGTGTTACATCTTGTGTGATCACATTTCTTTGAAAATATCTTAGAAATAGTGGAGGTAAAGAGGTTTATATCAAGGAACACTAATGTGTCTAAGGACTAGTGAAAACCAAGAACCTGAATTGGATGCCAGAGTGAAGAATGCCATGTGTATTTGGTTCAGGTAGGAGATCCACGTTTACCATAAGACCACATGGTAGTACACCATTGTACAGTGAGCTATGATGTAATCCTTAAGATTGTAATGATATATGGAATGGATTGCAATCTTGGGAAAGTGTGGTGGATCTTCCTAGTAGGGCATGTATCAATCAAGTTAAAAGGAGCTTTCAAATAAAACTCAACACTGATGGTGTGACAGATGAATATGTTATCTGTTGATAGATTGGCCATAATTCTCATCATTATTATAATAATTGGATGAATGAACTTAGTTCTACAATGGATGCCTTAAGTGTAATAAAATCCATTAGGATGGTCTTTCTAACTGTGTTAAAATTCTGATTTTTACATCATATGAGTTAATAAGCTTTCCTAATAAGATAAGCTTGGGAAAAACATCACATATGGCAGCTAGAAGAGTGTCATGCCTGACAATGATGAGAAGGTGTTTGAAAATCATGGAGTAGATCAGGTAGAACACTGAATCATGGCATGATGTGTTGTGGTACTCTCAATGGCAATGGATTTAGAATTTGGATAAAGCCATGCTTATTTGAAAGGAAAAGTGAGAGTTACATGTGGTGCAATTTCATGACACAAGGGTCCATTAGTCAAAGACTAACATGAAAACCCTAGAGTTGCTATAGACTTCTGTAGAGCCAGTCCTTCTATGGGATAGAAGGGATTGATTTATACAATCTAAATTATTAAGTGTTAGCTCTTAGAGTAAAGCTCAATGTGATTGAGTGTCTCAGCAATAAAACCCATGATATTGGCAAAAGCTAATATGGAGATCAACAATTAGTTGATTAAGATCTTAGTATTTGGAAACTCCTCTGTAAATGGACATTAATAAGCCATGGACTATATGAGCCTGAGAATGCCTTAAAAGAGGTTATGGAGTGGATACATGAGATTAATAGGTTGTAGACATTAAATTGTCAAAGATTAGTTTATATGTATCTGGGAAATGAGGACCCATGAAGTCCATCTAGAATGGATCTACTGGTGTCTATGAACACAACAAAGTTGCCTGTAGTGGGTTTTAGTTAAATCTGAATTCATGGCTACTAGGATAGGAGGGAAGCTACATGAAATCTGGAAATAGTGTGTAGCTTATTCCTTAGGAATTGTAGCCAGAAATCCTATTTACAGATAGGTGGTAAGGAATGGTGATATCAATGGACACACTGATATATAGCCAAGTGAGCATTGACCATTCAATTTGTTCAAACTTTGATATGATATATAGCAGTGTGAAGTTACTATGTTTATAATCAAGTGGAATTCAGTTTATAATTAAGAGATGACTTGACGTCTGGTAAACCAGGCTAGTGTGCTTGAAGCATGTGATGCATGATATGTACGTTTCAAGTTAAAATACCTATAAGACACTTATGTTTGGTAATTTAGGTTTGTACACTGAAAGGACACTTGCTGTGGAAATTCAAATGGAGGCACTTGATGAACAGAAAGGTTAAAAAAATCATGCGATAAGTAATTTATGTCTTATTTAAAAGAAATGCATGTTAGAGGGATTTTGTATGTTATGCTAGGGGCTATCCGAAGTGTAGTGTCATTTATGATGGTTAACCCGATCTGTAGAAAGGCCTTGGGGATTTTAATCTCTGAATGTTAAAAGGATCAAATAGACCTAGAAGGTGGTGATAATGGACACCCAACTTGGTTGTTTTAAGTTCAATGGAAAACAAACATAAGCTGCCCGAAGGATCAATGGAAAAATGAATCAGTACTACTAGGAAGCACAGCCATCACTCTGGTGACTATAGTTCGTTCCTATGGCATTTCCATAGAAGGAAATACTGTGGAGTAGTGCTTCAAGCCTATAGTTTGCCACTGTGGAGTAGTGCTTCAAGCCTATAGTTTGCCACTGTGGAGTAGTGCTTCAAGCCTATAGTCTGTGACTGTGGATGGAAAGTTGAGAACTGAGTAAGATGGCAAGTTTGGGATTGCAATTGGTTTCTCTTAATGAGTTTTCTAAAGACTCGGGTTGGGTTGAAATGATACACAGGTTGAGCTAAAACAAACTCTGAATGAGTTAAAATATACTCTAGTTGAGCTGAATGTAACACCCCATGTTTCACTTAAGGGATAAAACTATAATTTTACTCCTGTAAGGATTAAATTTCCCTTTCATATGTTTATATAGACCTTAAAGTGGTTTAAAAATCCCTTGGACGAATTTAGAAGTATAGAACCTAAGTTGGACCACAAACTATACTAATTCAGAAGTTTTCCCAAGTGTATAATTAGGGTAACTTCATGGGAAAACTTGTACTAATTTTGAGACAATTTGGATTTTAGTTGCAAATAATTGAAAATTTATTTGATTCTACTTTCCAATATGACAAATGACACCCAATTTAGAGTTTTCTAAAGAAAGTTATGGCAATATTCCCACAGCGCACTTTTGTTCAAAAATCTATGGAGTTTTAGATTTTGTAGGCCTAGCACCCAAGCCACACTCAAGAGCTAGAAGTGGGGTACCTTGAGTGCTTGCCACACCTCTCAATCACTCGAAAGGGAGGTCTCAAGCGGCTGAAGATTGTCCCAAGGGCTCAAGCTTTGAAAATAAACAAATATTACAAGAAATGCCTAGAATTGGTTTTTGTGATGTCACTAGCTCATTTGTCCCCAAAGCATGTGGGATCTCATCATGGGAAAATTAACCCTACTAACACATCATTTAGGTCATTTTACCTCATTATAATAAAGAGAAAAAGATTTAGAGAGATTAGGGAATTTCTTGAGCTAAGTGTGGGAGTTCTTCTCCAATTAGGTAAGTTTCACACCCAACTCTAAAAAACTATTAAGATAGCTCATTCTCTTTGTATATTTTCTTACTATATCTAATTTATGCTAAACCTAATCCTTTTACAAAAGATAAAAGGGAGGGGAAAGAGGTACTAAGGGTTTTTTAGCTTAAACAATGAAGAAAACTAAAATTTGGTGAGTGTTCATACATGATGTGGTACTCCCTTTGTTCTCCTACTATTCTTTCATGGTTATTCTTCTATTTTCTTGATGTTTTAGTTTTCCTATCATTTGATTATTAAATCTATGAAGTTTTAGTAAGTTTTCACCACTTGAATTCTAACTTTATGAGATTTTAAGTGAGTGTTCATGCATGATGTTCTACTCCCTTTGTTCTCCTACTATTATTTCATGGTTCTTCTATTTGGTTGATGTTTTACTGTTTTCATCATTTGATTGTTAAATCTATAAAGTTTGGCAAGTTCTCATCACTTGGTTTAAAGATTTATGAGAGCTTTAGTGAGATTTTACACATGATGTGCTATTCCTTTTGTAACACCTCACATCATGACAAATATACTACTGTACACGTGTCACACTTAGAATGCTAACACATGTCATATAAGTTTTGTACAGACATAGGACCACTTAAATGCACATTTACTGATCTGAACATTGACAGAACATTAAAAAGGCATAAAAAATGTTGAAAGAATCTATAAGTGAAACTTATACCTTTAGATAGGCATGGAAGTATAGAGTCTTACACAACAAACGGTGAGTGAAACAAACACCAAATGAGAAAGTAAAAGGCAATTTACTGAGTAAGGAAAAAATGGCATAGACATAACAAGTTTTGAAGCTATCCCAGATAGATGGCACAACTTCATAAATAAATCTATATCAATCCTATAGAAATCACCCTATAAATAATACATACTTAAAAATATTTATAAGTCTACTTTCCAATACGACAAACAGTGAGTGAATTGAAGTTTCTTATAAGAAGTTATGACATTTTCCCAAGAGGTGTCTATGCCATATTGTATGGTCTTAATTAATAGATTGTGAGGTAACTTTAAAAATGCACAATAAAAATGTGGAATGAATTAGAGATCAATCCTTATTGATTTGAAAATCTCTTAAAGCCTAATTTCCAACAAAAAAATGGTGAATCCAAGTTTTGTAGACAAAGTTACAACCGTTCTTCTACCAGGTGGTTGTGTTGGAAAAATTCTGGCAAGATGATGTCATCAAAGCAGGAAAATTTTCATACAACATTGATTTTTGAAAAATTTTAAAATATTTTTTCACTAGAGATGTACCTAAACATGAAATTGGCAATTAGGGTTGCTATTTAGGTTTATAAAAATATATAAACTCATAAGAAAGATGATATTTTAAAGAAGTTTTGCAAGAGTAGGGATTTTAAATAGAAAGGAAGAGGAAAAGCTAGGTTTTGCAAAGATTTTGGGATTTTTCTAAAGAATAAAGATAGGAACAATTTTTGTACACAAAGAGGTAAGAACACATGTAAACTATTGTTTTGTTTTGATTCTATAGGTTCCT
>JAOXJP010265924.1:1275-20591 GCA_025762735.1 Platanus orientalis
CCCCCCCCCCCCCCCCCCCATCTGATCAAAAAAGCAAAAGCCAGTTACAAACCACTGAACCCTTGACAAAGTATTGACAACATGATAAAGCACCCAACCAAGTTCGGATCAGCTCAAGATCATTTACTGCCCCGTGATTGGTAATGGAATCGAAGTTGAAGATAACAGTCATAACAGGAGCTAAACTGAATCATATTGCTGCCTCTCTTTTTGAATGGACTGGAAAATCCGTGCTGCTGACACAGTTGCAGATCTAGGATTGTGAGGCACAACCTTGATCACTCGTCTATGCTGGTCGCTGTTGTGGGTCTGGGAAGGTTGGTCCAAAACCTGCACGGCTGGAGCCATAGGAAAAAGAGGGAGAGCATCCCTTCCTTCAGGAATAAGACCTGCCCCTGCTCCTAGTGCCCTCTCACAGGGACTGATTGCTGTACTCCCTTGTAATTCACTGTCTTTGGATGTCTGAAACTTACAGGAGACAGCTTCATTCTTCTGGTTCAAATTGTTACATGAGCTTTGATGGTGCATGTTGAAGTTGGCCTCCCCTGATGCTAACTGTTCAGCTTGTCCTTGTGGCCAGGCACCAGCCAATGGGATTGCTTGCTCAACAGCCGAGGCAGAAATAACTGGGCCCATGACGGGAAAACCATATGGAGGAAAGTAGGAATGACCAACAGCAGCGACAGGAAAGATTCCTTCTTGGTGAGCAGCTGGCACACCAAAAATGGGATTCATAAAATCTCCTGCTACTGGAGGAAGACTCAGAGGCCCACAGCCTCCATTAGCTGGAGCCATGAAACCTGCACTTGGCGGACAAGGCCCTGTATATGGCTTGTAGACAAGTCCTTCAGAAGGAGACATTATAGGAACTAACCATTGATTCCCTGGTGGTGGATGGAAACACCAGGGACCCCCTTTGTTATCGGTAGCCAAATGTGCTGGTTGTGGATTTCCTGAATAAGGCCCACAGCTTGAATGCTGACTAACAAATCCTTTGTCAATACCATTGTTGAGAGAAGGGAGAGCTGGCTTCCAGGCTGCATTCTCAGATGCACATTCAGGACCATGGTTTGGCTTCTGAGAATCATCCTTCAGCTTAACAATCTCTGGTGGTGATTTTAGAACATACTCAGAAGGCAGCTTCTTTGCAGAAGATACCTTTAGAGAAGGTTTGCCTGAATAACGATTATCTTCAAGCAACAGATGTGGTGACCCAGCAATCAATTTTTGAACCTGTTTGAACTTTACAGATTAACTTGATTTTTTTCTCTAAATTGAATTAAACTTGAGTTTCTCACTTCACAAAAGGCAATGAAAAGTTTAAATAAATCAAGACCAGCTCACCTTTATCAATCTATGCAACTCAAATACTTGCACTGCAAACGCCCTTTGTTGACTGTAAGTTGTAAGAGAAGAGTCCAATCAAAAGCTTAATCACATGAAACTCTTGACAATGGGAAAAAAGGTCAAAAGCTACGATAAACATATATATTAGCCAATCATAGATGAAATCATCTGCAATCAAAATGTGCAAAGGAATGTCTTTTCCTGTTGAGAGAGAGAGAGAATCTATTGTGCGTTCATCCACTTTGAAGTAAAAAAATTCAAATACCCAAAGGGTGGGATCCACAGCATTTCTTTCCAAAATAACCTAGTGCTGATAGGTGAAAGAAACATGAATTGACATAGTAGAATCATTATTTCTGCAAAACAAAGAAAAACAACCCATCCTGGACACAGTTGACTTCATAAGGATGAAATTTGAATACAACCCAGTTGCACCATGATACCAAACTTGCAAAGCATACCTTTTAAAGAGGCATGTATACAAAGAGCCAGTTTCCTTTCTGATGCACAATTATGCTAATTGAAAGATTACATCATGAATTCCAGTAGCATTAAAAAGTACTCTTCCAGCTAGTTCCATAAATACATCAACAATAAAGAGGTGTTTCTTAATTAATTTCTAACCAGTTGACTATGTCACTCACATAAACCAATGTTTTCATAGGCAGAAATGATACCATTTACCAATATGGGATAATAAATTCACAGCTAAGAAAACAGAAGGCAAACATGATTTCCCATTTCAGAGGAAATTCATCCAGAAGGGAGTCCCAGTCAAATATATCAAATATAATTGGTGTGTGTGTGTGTGTGGAGGGGCGGGGGGGACAATCCACAAGTTGTGATTGTGGTAGGGAGATTTCTAAAATACGAATTGAGAATTTGGATCTGGTCCAATGGTTTAAGTTCTTGTCCCCTCTCTGGAATGTTCCAAGAATAAACTATCTATAAACCCTTTCATTGACCTTATATCAGTTTTAATTGGATCAATTTACTCTATGGCACGAAAACTCATGCAGTACTAGGGGAAGCACCACACCCAGACTATTTACGCGTTGAAGGACTCTGATCCCCTGGACTTTTTGTTTCTTTCTGCTTTTCACCCTCCATTGCAATTCTAATGTATTCTATAGCAAAACTCCAATCACAGTAAAACTGGTTTTAACAAACACTGAAACCTAACCTTTTTATCTTTCCCTTTTTCCTTTTTTTTTTAAATGCAGAAAAGTGACATTCAATTATAACTAGAAACAACATGAAAGTTTGATGGTTACAAAATCATATTAAGTACCACAACAGAATCGTCAACTAGGAATAAATTATAGTTGTGGACTAAATGCTAACCCACATGCACCCAGTTGAAAAGCAGATCATTAGATTAGTTATCTGATTCTGATGAGATATGAAAATATTGACAGCTTCTAAGGATCCATTAATAATGAAATGATAGCCATCCTAATTTAGCATATATCCTAACCAAAGGAGAGAATGAGTATCTGGAAAGACGAGGGGAAGGATAGAGAAAGGTTTAAGTGGTAAATATGGCAAGTCTTGCTCCAAATTGATGGAGCTAAAAAGGGTCAAAGACTTAAAGATGGTGGTCTAACCCAAAGGTTGTGACGTTACATTTATCAACATTGAGACAGGGCATCAACTCTTATTTTAGACATCATGATTATCAATATAAAAATTATCAATATAACCCATTAGCTACTCACAATAACTCCACTCAGTTCTAGCAACATCAGAAAAGATAAGTATGCGTGCCAAGTCCTCTTCTTCATGTTTGAAAAGCAAGCATCGATTCGCCAACCAAAAATCCCTCTCCTTAAAAATTGATTAACAATGAGAACCCATCAAGTGGCCATGCAAAAACTTCCACCCTAGGTAGTACTGACCTCCCCAAACACATTCTATATGAGTCACCTCTTCTCAAATGTAAGAGCAGCAAAATGAATTTACTAAGAAAAACAATTCAGAGTCCCCCCAAATGCAAGAATCCCTTTCCAATGGCAAGATTGCAGCCTCATCATAGCATCGAAACAAGCTGATACAATCCCTTATCTCTCCTTTAAGAGAGGACCTCCTAAAAGTTGGACCACAAATCACTTTATCATCATGGACTTCAAAGCAACGGTTGATTGTGACAATCTTTAAGGTTGCTAATCTAGAAAGCCATGGCCACATGTCACATAATCACCCAACACCAGTCCATTGATCTCCCAAAAATGAATTCTCTACCCATTTCCCACCTTAAAACTTGATCAGGTCAAGAACTCCTTGTAGATTTCATCACCCCTTTCCATATACAAAACCATAGGAAGATGATACTGATGCAGGGGCTGAACCAGCCATCTTTGCTTGCATTGTGGGCCTTAAACAGCTAAGTGGCCTGAAAAATGGTTTGTAAGCCTAGAAGGATGGATGGAGTCACTTATAGAATAGGTCTCTTCTATGAAAGTGGCTGTGGTGTTTTCGAGCCAAAAAAAAAAGAAGAGAGAGAGAGTTTATGGAGACCAATCAAAGTGGCCAAATACAGGACTGTAAGTGGGTGGGCAAGAAACATGTCTCTATCTTCAACAGTATGGTCTTTGGAAAGGCATAATGAAGGAAAAAGAGTTGTTCTTGAGAGGTATTCATGCAGCGGTGGGCAATGGAATCATTTTTGGACAGATTTGTGGTACGGTGATCAACTGTTGGAGACTATATTCCCAGATATCTTTAGAATGGATTAGATCAAGATGCGAAGGTGCCTGATTATTTTAAGTAGTGAGACAACTTGGTGGTACAACAGCCTTTCCTTTGAAGGAAATTGAATGATTTGAAGAATGAATCCCAGTGGAGTTTCACAGCCAAATCATGATTTGACTCTTTTTGCTTACCTTGGAATGACAATTTTCCGTGGAAGGAGATACGGCACTCAGGCCCCTAGTAAGTTTTTTTTGTGTGGATAGTAGCACTTAATCGAATCTCAACGGTGAACAATCTGATTCTGAGAGGACATTATCTCACGAACATCAGCCTTCCTTGTTTGCAAAGTGGGAGTCAGTGATTCACAATCAGATCGACTGTTCGGATCGACGGTCCTTAGCATTGGAGGTACAAGCTTTGTTGGCTATCTTTGGTATACAGTGGATGATACCCGAAAATCTTATCAGTCTCTTGCATGGATGGAGGAGCCAGACTTTTAGCCCAGGAAGGTTCTATGGGGCATAGCACCGGCAGCTTTTAATTGGTATTTGGAAGGAAAGGAATAATCAAGCCTTTTAAAACTACTCTGAAACTGCATACAGAGCTGCTTTAAAGATTTTTTTTTTTTTTTTGAGCCTCTAGGTGTAAGAGTTTTAAGAATCCTAGGAGGATATATCTGGTAAATAGTCGGCCTTCAGTTATTTGGGACTCTTGAAGCCATGGGCAGATTTCCATTTTCGTAAAGCTGGATTTTTGTTTATCCTTTCTAATGTATAGCCTTGTAAACTTTTGGGGGGGTCTTCTCATCCCTTCATTTATTAAATTTTCTGTAGTTAACAAATGGAAAACATTGAGGGTCTGAAAAGTCCGTATTCGAAGCCCACCAAAAATAGTCAAGAGACCCTAGAAGATATCCATGAGTCCATATTCCCATTAGTTCTAGAACTTTATTAATTAGGATTTTTTATTATTATGCTTTCTATAAGTTTACTCTTTATTTGGTTCCTCAGTAAGTTCAGAAATCTTAATTAGGAATTAGGAAAGTAAAGGTCAAATTCCATCACTTTGTTTATGATTTATTTTTTGGGGGATAAAAATATATATTTGACTTAATTTTGGTGTCATTAGAAAGCTTATTCAGTTACCATTCCAAGAGTCAAAGGTCTTGTGAATTTGATGGATTTGGAAATTTGTGATGGAATTATCTATTTTACAGTTTTATTTTCATTAAGAGTTAAAAATTAGTATACAAATATGAAAAAGATTAACAGGAGTAAAAAATATATATGATGAAGATGGTTAAAGCTCCAGCTTAATGGTTTGATGTGACACCAAGCTATGAAGGTGCTGACTCCATCAGTTCAGAAAGAGGCCAACCCCCCTGCAAATTTAAGTGCCTGCTAGAGTTCCATTGTTGCTGACTCAACTGGGTTTGTTTATTCCCTTTCTTCTTCCTTCTATTTTATTTTTACATCTTGTTTGTTACTTTTCCATGATCAATAATTGGGTTCTTACTATGGATATAAAATTCAGCCATAACTCCTAATTTTCTCTAATATCTGAAGCCACTCCACATTACTCTATTGCAAATTTATGTTCAATTCTACATCAATTACAGCCCCGTGGCTACTATATACTTGTTAATTAATCAACACTAATAATTCCAATCCTCTATATTGTCCCATGACAAGTTTTCTCTATTTCTCTCTTCCCTTAATGGCCCCTATATTACATACCTATTGCGACTCCCAATTGTTGTTATGTGTACCATACTTACACCCAAAGGACCTTATGCACAGAGCCAATTCTTGCTTGCAAAATCCCCAAAGCCATTTTTCTAGCGAGGCCTTATTCACAATCCCCAATCTTCTAAATCCAATCACCCCTTCCATCTTATAGCTATGCAAACAGATTTCCATTTCACAAAGTAAAAAACTTTTCTTCTCTCTTCTACCTCACTTGTTGACCTTTCTCCATCTTCTTGATAACCAATCCCAGCCTAGACATATAGTATCAAAGAAGGCTCAGAACTCAGTCGTATGCTCTTTATTAGGGCTGCTTTCTCTCCAAGAGATAGAAATCATCTTCCCATCCCACTAACTTCCTTTCCATCCCTTCCAACACTAGGTTCCATATATATTATTAAATACTCCACCCCTATCAAAAATCCCAAACAAGTAAAAGGTAGTATCCCAGTGATCACCCCAACTACCTTGCACAATCTTCAAATAACCCATTCCCCAACTCCCCAATTCTTATAAGCACACTTTTCTTCAAATTAATCCTTAGCCCAGAAGCCCCTTCAAAGTTTCTTTGAATAGTTCATGAGATGCTTGCTCTCTAGGTGAACCCAACACCATCTGCATACTGCAAATGATGGTGCCCCTTCGGAAGCTTTAAAGTCTTCAATCGACCAAAATCCTTACTTCTAATCCTCATCAAATTAAGAGAAACAGCGATGGTGGGTCTCCTTATCTTAGGCCTCTACAGCTAGAGACATACCCTTCTGGAGATCCATGATCACGATAGAAAAAGTTTCCTTTGAGATGCATGTCTTCAAATATTTTCACCTCTCGCCACCATAACCTCCTCCTAAGTTCCCCACTCACAGATAATCATAAGCTTCTTCCATATTAATCTTACAAATTAAGTCCAGGGCCTCCTCCAATTCTATAATCAATATGTTCACTTGCAATTTAGCAACCTATCCAAAACATACTGACCTCTAATAACCGCACCTTGTATGCACTCACTACCCCAACCACTTCTTTTAAATGTCAGGATAAAACCTTGGATACAATTTGGTACATTCTAGAATGAGGCTAATTAGCCCATAGTTTTTCACATCTTCCACCCCTATCCTCTTTAGAATCAATGAAATGAAAGTTCAATCCTCCATCCCAAACAAGTGCTATGAAATGCAAAAATAAGCATTATAAAATGCGAAAATAAATATGTCCGTCCTGGAGCTTTGTCTCCATCTAAGGCCTTAACTGCAACCCACATCTCTTCCTCTTCAATTTCTTTTTCCAACCAAAGAACTTCTCCATTCGCCAACATATTAATTTAATTCCTTCCAGATGCACTTCTTTGTAGCCTTTCCAATCAGTATAACAATTCATGAAACGAAACAATAGCCTACTAGTCCCTTGCTCCTCATCCAATTCTCTCTCAATAACCCTTATTTTACTAATAGAATTCATGCTCCTTATAGCAGTAGCATACTCATGGAAGAATCTTGTATTCTTGTTCCCCACCTTGAACCAAATGACCTAGATTTTAGTCTGCAATTGATCTCTTGTGAATGACCAAATCTAAATATGTTTGAAATTTTCTGTTATCATCTTTCTCCACAATCAAGATACTCCTTTCCACCTTTAAATCCAAGGCTTCGATTTACACATGAGTTCTTTTTTTTTTTTTTTTCAATCTTCTAAATGTATCTTCATTCCATCACTTCAAATTTTCTCCAAGAGCTGCAGTTTTCTAGAGAACACAAACAAGCCGACCCCTGTAAGTTGAATGAAGCTCCATCACTCTCCAACTTTGTTCACAAACACTGAATCTTCAAACCACATTGTCGAATTGAAATGGGCTTGGTCTTTTCTTTTAGCACATCTCCCTCAACAATATTGGCTTATGGTCTGACATCCCATCCACAATTGCCTTGTAGAGAATTTCTGAGAACCTTTCCCTCCATTCTAGAAATATTAGGAATCAATCAAGCTGTCTTAAAATTGGTGGCTCTTGGTTGTTAGACCAAGTAAAAGTAGCTCTCTTAAAGGCAAATCAATCAATTATTTCAGCATAAAAAATCTCCAAATGAACTCATCCCTCTGTCAATCACGTTTATTTTTTCTGGCTCGTTACACCACATTGAAGAACCCCCCCCCCCAAAAAAAAAGGTGGTTGTCCCACCAAAAGCATATCTGCTTCAATTCTAACCAGAAGTCATGCCTAATTTAATCATCATTTGGGCATACGCTACTCTCATCATTTCTTCAAAATCTGACTGGTTTTGAAGTACTACTACTATTGAAAAATTCTCAACAGAAACATCAGCTTTATCAAAGATATCTGGATTCCATACCCCAAATCCCCCTCCCCTCTGGATAAGCCTTCAGCCAGAAGATCCATCCAGTCCACCACCCCATTACACCAAATGTCATATTTTATGATCCCCACATCTAATGAGGCAACTTTGGTATCCTCCAACAGAAACAAGATCCACCCACACACCCTTAAAGTATTCATCACCTGGGCTAGGTAAAGGAAACCTCCACAGACATGGATATTCCACCACAGAAACCTCATCAAAGCAGGGGGGTAGCCCAGATTTTTCCCCTTCTTCCCCCTCACTCTTGTGGCCATGATTTCTCCTGTAGATTTCTCTTTAATTCCTACCATGATGGGTTTGTAAGTTGTCTTCATTATCAGATTTCTCCTCTTCCTTCTCAAGGCTAATTAGAGACACCTCCTGATTTCAATCCCTCTCTTCCAAACGATGAAAGGAAGAGATAACAAAATCTGTTGAAGTATATTAATTCTTGTATCTCCTAACACCTTAAGGTTTTGCGAGAGTTGGTTAATTCATTGTTAACATGGTATAGGATAGTTTGTGAGTTCAAATCCGAGTGGAAGTATTTTCCTGGATGTAGTGGCGTGCACGTGTGTACGTGTTGTGTGGACTCACACCTAGCTCCCCAAGTGTGTCCCAAGAGAGAACAATGTTCCGCCTAAGGGGGGTGTTGAAGTATATTAATTATTGTATCTCCTAACACCTTGAGGTTTTGGAAGAGTTGATTAATTCACTATTAACAAAATCTCCACCAGAGAATACTAAGCCCACATGCTTCATAAGCTCAAATTGTTTGGGACAAAAATAAGGTTCACTGATAGAAATGGATGAGAAAATTAACAGGAGAAGCAGCTCTAAACTTTTTTTGAATAGGCAAAAAATTAATATAATAAAATAAATTTGAAAAGAAACAAAAAAAGTAGCCCTACGCCCAAAAACACAAGAACACCCAAAACTCCCAAAAATTAACACTAAGAAAAAAGCGGGGGAGGGGGAGAAGAAGAAAACAATAAAAGAAAAGAAAGGAGAAAGAAAGAATGAATGATGCAAACATTGTGAAAAGGCACTCGTATGTGCCACCACACAAGGTTCAAGTCTTGTGAAGTACATGGGTTAATTAGAGTATTTTAGGGGTTAGGATATTATTGTAATAAGGCTAATAGTGTCATGGGTAATTTGGGTTTTTCAGTCTAATTGTATTTTTGTAATAAGACATTGTTGTCAAGGGTAATTTAGTAATTTTAGTGAGTCAATAAATCAAAGTGGAGGCCCTCATAGAGTGTTGGTCGAAATTCTCTAGGATGTCTTAATTTTTGGTAGTTTAGTTTTTAGAAAGTCAACGTTTTAGCAGTTTTGAGTTTAGAAAAATCTTAAGTAGAAAATAAGCTAGTAGTTTAGGACTTTATAATTTTGTCTCTTACTATTTTCTTGAGTTTGTGAACCTATATATAGAGCTGCATGTTTTATGAGAATTAAACAATGAATTTATGAATAAAAGTTTGGTTTTGTTGGGTTTTACCCTTCTTCTTCCCCCCTTCCCATGGTGTAGCCGTGTGGACTAACTAGGGTTCATCCATATGCTTCTTCTAGTTTTTTCTTCTTCTATCCACTTCTTCTATCTCATCTTCTTCTTTCTTCTTCTTGATTCTCCTATCTCCTTCTTCAACCTCCCTCTACAATGCTTCTATCAAGATCATCGAAGACCGAGTTGCTTAAACTTTAAAAACATGAGATGCAATCTCCACAATCGGTTGGTATCCAAGTTATGCTTCCTTTTCCATTCGGCCTCTAAAAAGCAAGTAATTTAGACTTTTTCTTTTAGGGTTTCCTTCCCCATCCTATCCCCTTTTAGCCTCCCTCAAATTCCCCCTCTTTTCTTCTATTTTTCTGTTCAATATATTAGATTTTTTTTTAGATTATTTTGTGACAATAAACACTACAGACTGATATTTTTAAGTGTTTTATATACGTTTATTTATCGTAATACAATTAAATTTTGCATGGTGATCCCTTTTAACCATATCTAAACACCTGTAAATTTTCATAAAATTCTGACACATATGCAGGGGTATATTTGGTAATTCCGTGGTTCTTCCCAGAAATTTCATAATTGCCCTTTTAGCCTTTTCTCACTCCTTTCTCATTTTATTCCTCTGCTAATTCTAACTTTCTTTATTTTGATTCTTTATTCTTCCCTGTAATTGTTACTAAAGTTTGATACTGTTGGGGTTGTGCTTAAGTTCAATTCTTGATTTCTTTATTTATGTGCTTTCGCTACATCAATTTAGTTAATTCTTTGAGCTTTTGGGAATATTCTACATCAATTTTGGTATCAGAGCTTAACATCTTGCATCAAAGAAAAAGAGTTCTAATACATGAGAACAGCCAAAAGCCACCCACCGAAACAAATAGAAGCAGCAAGCCAGCACCAAGGCTTCCACCATAAACAAAACCCACATATAGAACCTACCAGCTACCACAAAGTTCTATAGCCCCCTCTAGAAACAGAAGTCAAGTCACCAAACGGACACAAGACCCCAATAGTGCAGGTCAAGACACTCTAACTAAAACAACAACCAACCATTCAAAGAATCACAACCCCAACTCTCAAAACACCTAAAATTGCATCTCCTATTAATGATCAATTTCAAGTCCCCTTCTCCTAGATCTTATGCCTTGTTGAGTCTCCATCAACCATGCCTTCAGAGAGGAATTCAACAAATCTTTAAAACCCCAACCTAACATGTCCCTCAAATGTAAAAGTCCATCAAGAAGTTCCTTCCCTCCTTGTACATACAACAATAGTCAACCAGTCTTTGAAACCTTAAGACACAAAAAAAAAAAGACAACAACATGCCCAAAAGACATAGAAAGAAAAAGCTATGAGATATTAAGATATTGTGATGTAAGTTATGTCTTGAGAAGAGAAATTAAGCATAAAAAATAATAAAGAAGAGGAAATAAAAAAAAGATAAGAAAGAGAAAGATGATAGAATACTCACCTCATGTGAGGGGTTGAGAGAAAACTTAGGATACCACACCCATTTCAACACACATGTGTCTTCTTTTCAAATAATCATCTTCAATTGTTTTTCATTGATCTAATGTGATCTTTAAATAGGCATTACATGGAGAATAAAATAAAATAAAATCTTAGACTAAAGATCTTCTAACAAAATAAACTTGTCAAATAATAAGACTTCTAAAAAAAAGGAATCTTGGTTAACACAATATTTGGCTTGTTGGTTAAGATATTGGGCCCCACAAGATCTCAAACAATCTTCTAAAGTATTCTCTATAGAACTTCCTAAAAATCCTAAACTTGTTAGCCAAGTTTTCTAAAACATAAAATTTTTAAAAAATTTATTTTCCTAAAAACTAAAACTACTTAAATTTAAAAGACTTTAAAAAAAAAAAACACTATTCCTGTTTTTATTGACATCCCTATGGTAATTTGGTAATAATTTTTCCCAATCACCTCGGATTTGCGTAATTTTGGTCTCGTTAGAAAGGTAACTGAATAACCTACCTAATGACATCAAAATCAATCCAAAAAGTCAAGTTTTGGCTAGATAAAAATTGGATCCAAAGTGAAAAACGGAAACACAACAAAAAACCCAAAAAAACTAAACTAACCGTGGCACTGTTGGCCTTATTACAAAATTACCACTAATTAAATCTTATAAAATAAGAACATAAAGAAAAATAAACTACTCTACTAGACTTGACAAAGAGAATTATCCATGGTCCCCTAACTTATTCTTTTTGACAAGGTATGCTTTTGCATCACACATGGATTGCGACATGTAGAGGTGATTAGAATTGAAGAAAATTACATAAAAGAATTGTTGGAGCACTCTAGGCTGCAGGTTAGAGCTTTCTTGATTAGGTTTTCTTTTAGAATATTCTGGGTACATGGGTTAACTGAGTGGTGTACGTGTGTAGGGGAAGTGATTGGCTATGAAAGAATGTAAGAAGGGGAAGGTAGGGTGGTCAGTTGATGTAGGGATGAAGTAGAGACAGGTTTAGAAGAAAATGAATGTATTTGGAGGCTTTGGGATGGACATGGAGATGGTTTATGACTGTAGGCAGCAACTTCTCTTAAAGAAAAACTAGAAAATAGGTGGAGAAGAAGAAGAAGATGAAGGAAGAAGAAAAAGATAAAATAGTGTATCTTGGGGAATCACCAACCTCCACTCTTGGAAATCATCAACCAAGAGCTTCCTTCTTGGCACTAAAAAGGAAGAAGATAGTATTCCACTAGAATAAGAGAGAAACCAGGAAAAAAATTTCATTCTTTCTATTCATTGCATCATGTACTCAACCAAGAGGAAGACCCCCACTTTTATAACCCACGGTTAGGTAGGGTTTTGTCTCTTGGACTACAATAAAAGAAATACAAAAATATATAGAAATACCTAATTTGGTCCCCACCACATGGGCTGGTTGATTAAGCCAGAATTGGCTTTTATTGACACTTCTCAATTATACCTAAAATAAAATATATATATATATAATTTTGATTATGTCCTAACTCTAATAAACACTAAAAAACCTCTATAAAAGCTTATAAAACTTTCCAAAGCTCTAGTAAAACCTCTATAAAGTATTCCATTTCTTGTCCCATGCTTCTCCGTGCTCCTCTTCATGCGTGGACCCCATCTAGCTTCCATGTCCTCATCATGGAAGCTAAGAAAGATCTCTCTAGAGTCTCAGATGAGTGTTGATGCATGACTTTCTTCCTGCTTTCTTTACTCCGGACTAGTGTATATACTTCATTTAAAGATGGAAGGGTACCTTTACTTAAGATGTTAACACGGATCAATTCAAATTCCTCATTTAATTCATCCAAAAATTCAAAGATTCTATTTCTCTCTATTTTGTCTTTATATGCCACTACATCTGTCGAACAAATTGGTTTGTATGTTTCATAGTGATCTAGTTCCTCCTACATGCTACATAAAGTGGCAAAATAGCTGTTCAGACTTTTCTCCCCTAGAGAAGATGAGCTATCTCCTGATTTAATTGGTAAATTCATATGAAGTTCTTCACTTGTGAATAGGTTTGTGCAGTAGAATCCCATATATCCTTAACCGTTGTAAGGAATAGAAAACCATGGCTGATTTAAGGTTGCATTGAGTTGAGCAACCAGGACATAATAGTAAGGTTCTTAGACTCCCATCGCTCATAAGCCTGAGTATCTGACGTGGAAGGTTCAATAACATGGCCATTTATGTACCTAAGTTTTCCTCTTTCATTAATGTACATTCTTGCGGATTGAGACCATTCCAAGTAGTTTGTTCCATCCAACTTGATGGTGGTGATCTGTAGACCAAGATTGTCACTTACCCATTGGTGACAAAACATTGACAATACTCGAACCATTCCGAGACTCATCCCCATTTTCAGATGTCTTTGATGCTTCCGACATGATTCAATACATACAACATCCTACAAACATGATCAACCAATACATACCTTACAATCCATACTCAACGCATGAAAACAACCATGGAAAATTCCCAAACAACATAAAAAATGCATAATCCACCATTCATAACCTCAAAACTTCTAGATTTGAGTGCACAAAACCGAAAAGAAAATAGGCCAAAAAAATCGTCTAACATCTTGCTGCTCCCTGGCCAAAAAACACAAAAGAGCACAAGAGAGCCCTCAAATCCAAACCAAACTAAAGAAAGCTTATTCCAATTGATTCCTCACCAAAAAATGGCCTATCCTATATGAGGAGTCGATCTGTAGCCTAAAAAATTGAGCCCAATATTAAAAAAAACATGTCCCCGGTGTCACTTACCTCCTTGGCTGAAAATCACCATACCTCCCTTAAATCAAAACGAAATTGAATGGGACTTGTCCCAATAGATTTCTCATAAAAAAAAAATAAATAAATAAAACAACAACTTGCCTTGTTGAAAGAATCGATTTAAAACATCCTGTATTGCTGTAGATCTACAATTTTTCAAAATCAGAGGTTCTCGAGATTTATTCACGAAAGCATCGAAATAAAATCATTTATGCATAAAAAAATTCATAAAAATCATCATAATTACCAAGAGGTCGAGATCTATCAAAACCCTAAACTTCTAGTCGGGGATGACGGTAGCCTGCTAATGTCGTACAAACGTGCTGATGTCAGCATCCTCCCCCTACGCAGTAATCTCTAAACATGCCCTGATCTTTTTCTTGCTTTTATACCAAGTTGATGATTGAGTTTGTGATGTGGATTTGTGTACTTGGATGAGGAAGAAGAAGGGAGAATAAGAGAAAGAGAAGTTGGGTCAACCATATGAGTCTACTTGTCTCATACGTTAGTATTTATATTAATAATGTATTTGTACATAGTATATATGGTTTACCAAAGGTATAGATGTATAATACCCTTATTACATAATACCCTTGCAGACAATACTTCAACAACACATACATAAGTCTTGCTTGATTGTCCACATCAAAGAAGAAGAGAAGAGGAGAAATTGTATGGAGAGCTTATTCCTCACTCATACCTAGGAATGTATTTTATTAAAAGGATACTAGAGACATTACATTGAGTATTTACAAGTATACCACTCATATACAATGTGCCCAAATATCCTTTCATACTGTGTCCATATACACAACAACATCTGCAGGTCATGCAGGTCATGGTGGAGTCTTCACTATAACAATTCTCCCCCTGAACTAGAGCATCAACCAGAGATATAGGGAACAAACTCAAAAGGACTGACATCCAAGGTAACAAACCCTTTTCCTAACACAAGATCATAGAAGTTGCACCCTTTTTGGTTAGAAGAGTAACTAAAAAATAGACTGTGAAATGATTTGTGGTCTAACTTACAACAATATGGATCTAGAATATGAACAAAACATGTACAACCAAAAATTCGTAGAGGAATACTGAAGGCTAATTTACCAAGAAGTAATAGTAGGTGAGGGGATTTGAACCCTAACACTTTTGATGGCATACAGTTTATAAGAAGCAATAGTAAGTGCAACTTTTGACCAGTACTTGTTTCTACCTTCATATCCAAGAGCAGACCAGGTGCTACTTCTAGCATGTGTTGACTTTTTCATTTGGTTACTCCATTTTTGTTGTGGAGTATATACACCAGTTATGATTGATGAATAATTCTATTTTCTTCAAAGTATGCTTTCGGTTGGCCCTCAATATATTTATGTTCTTGATTTGACCTAAATACTTCGATTTTATTTTATTCTTCTATTGTGCAAGCGCCATCTTATGGAAAGTATGGATGATCATTGGCATTTCATCCCTTGTTATCATGTGATCTATCCTAGTGCATTGAGAATACTCATCAACAAATGAAATAAAATAATGGAAACTAAACATAGAAAAATTAGGAAGAGCCCATACATCAGAATGGACAATATTAAATTGAACAAACTTTTTTATTACTTGGAGGATAGGTTATACAACAATGTTTAGCTATTTCACACATTTCACATTGTTAACTTAGCTAACTAACTGACTTAAATATGCTGTGAAATAAACGTTTAAGGAGCGGAAGGTTGAATGACCGAGATGGTTGTACCAAAAATAATTTGGCTTTTATCGACACTGCTATAAACCAACTGAAGTGCCTTTAAAGGAATAAGAATTGTGTCTATGAGGTTGAGGCAACTTCATGCCTACTCCCAATCTGCTGCTGTGTCCTCAAATTCTAAATGTAGAATAAAATGGGGAACCTCAAATTCTAAATGTAGAATAAAATGGGGAAAAAAAAAACTCACTACAATTCAAAGATTTTGTTAGGTTGCTAACAAAGAGAGGATTGTTTGAAAAATTAGAATCATGTAGAACAGAAGACAAGGAAAGACTAAAGATACTTTGATGGTACCTTTCTCTGAAACTGTGGGGAGGAAACTATTTGCAATTCTAACTTTAGCACTATTTGGACATGGCTCATACAAAGGAATGATAGAGGATGTACCTTACATGTGATTGGAAGCTTCTAAATCAATAACCCAAGAGGGTCAAGATTAGGACAATGATGAGACATGATGTGCAAAAGTATGTATACCTGATTGACTGAAAGAAAAGGTGGGAGTGTGATCCAGCTGTATGAAGAGACATTTGAGGTTCTCAAGCTCTTCCTAGGAACTGATCGCATCTCCCTTTGAACTAACGGCACTGGAGCAGGAGAATTCATTGGAGCAGTGCTGGCTGATGAAACACTATTAGCGGCTAATGTTCCTTACTGGTAAACTTGGTTGATCGTTGCACAAGATCTCAACAAGTCTAATGTATCTTGATCTCCCACAATGATCAGACTTGAGTTTAACTTTTTATCCTAAGTTCATTGGTCCTTTGTGTTTACTTTATCTGTCTTTTGTTACTTCTCTGAGGAACTGATGATAATTCTGGTGCTGAATGATCACAGCTGGTCACTGGTGTATGCATGGCTATGCATCTGCTCTCCTTTCCTTGAACCAGGCATGTGCATAACTCAAGGGTGGTATCCTGTCCTTACTCAAAATTTGAACCTGTGACAAATTGAACTGTGTTTAAATCCATGAAAAACTCAAAATTTCTGTTTTGCTCAATTTTTGATATTTGTCTTCATATGTGAGGCACTCTGGTTGAACCATTTAATACTGATCAAGTTCATCCCACAGACCGCATAAACTGGCATAACATTCTACCAATGGCATATGCAATCAAGAGGAAGAAATTTGAAGACCATGGATAGTCCTCCATGGATGTGTCCAGTAGCCTAGGCTTTCTTTTATCATGGGTTTTTCACTTTTTTTTTTTGTAATAGGGCCTTTTGTGCCAAGGGTAGATTAGGATTTTTATTTGCAAGGGCTTGTTTGTAATAAGGCTAAAATCCAGGGGCTAAATTGGGATTATAGTGGGTTGGTTGTCTCTATATGTTATTTGTCCTTTAGTGGGTTGCTATATTCAACAAATGGGCCCCACAAAAAGTGCCAGTCAACAGCACATGTGCCCATAAGTTTTTATGAGTTTTAAATTTAGGATGTAAGTTTTTAGAAATCTTAGAGTTTACGAAAGTTTGGTTAGCAAGTTTGCTAGATTTTTAGAAGTTTCTATTATTTTGATATGTGTAAGCCTATTTAAAGGCACCCTCTCCCATATTTTATAGTGATGAATTTTAAGAATTTTGTTCAATTATTGGGTGGTTTTCTAAAGTGTGGCTGTAGTCATGTTCTCATCAAGGGTTGATGCCATCTCCTAAACTCTCATTTCTCTCCATGTGGGTTTATAGCACACCAAGGTGTGCACAGGACTAACTCTCACCCTTCCTCACTCTCACCTCTTCTTTCCCAGGTATCTCTCTTTTCTTTTTCTTCTTTAATCTCTTATTATCTCTCTCTTTTTCGTCTCTTATCTTCATCTACCTCCAAAGATTCCTGTTGGTTTTCGTTAGAACCTTCGATAAAAAACCTTCTATTTTATGAAATTTCATGATTTGGCTAATCAAAATTTGTCCAAATCTCATAAAATTTTAACTATAGAACCCTTAAAAACGTAAAAGATTATCCTAATTTTTTACGGTTTAGAGGGGTATTTTGGTAATTCTTTTGGACTATCCAAAATTACAGAAATATCATTTTTGGGTCTTTTTCTTTTTTCTTCTTTTCATTTTATATTCTTCTAAACTTTATTTCTGTGATTCTATGCTTTGTTTTATCTTATTCCGTGGCTATTTGAAGTGTTTAAAATTCAAATCTTGAGTTATTTTGCTTCCTTACTTTTATTCTAACAATTATTTGAGCCTCTTGGGATATCATACATCAAGTTTTTGTATTTTCTCTTTTGTGCTACATCAAATTTGGTATCATAACCATGTTTTTTTAGCTAGTTCTATCTAGATGAGTTCGAGGAATGATAGAGGTTCGAACCAAATTTTTCCTTTCATCCAAAAACTCTTAAAGGTTCAAATTACTTATCAAAGTGTAAAAAACTTGATTTTTCCAAGCGTGGTGGAGAAAATCGAGTAAGATGAATGAAATCATTTATGTTGTGGGTACTATAATGACAAGTATGCCATTGAATTCTCTATGGGAAGATATGTAGATTGTGCAGGATGCAAGATTTCAATGGAATGTAGTGGAGTTATCATAGGAGAACATGGATTGTGGAAAGATGTGCTACTTACAATGTTGAGACGTGCATCTTAAAAATCATTAGTTGTGGTCAATGGTATAGTTTTACAACATTACCACAACAACCTAACGCAAAGGAGTCATCAAGTCTGAAAGAACCTATACAAAAGGAGGATTCTTCCTTAACGATGAAGTCTCCCAAAGAATACGAGCCATCATCCGAAGAGGCTTCTCAAGAAGTGGTGTCAACTAAAGATCAAGAACCAGCCTCCATTGATTCTCAAGATCAACCACCAATTGAGGACAAGGAAGAACATATGGAAGAAATCAAGTTGCTGCCCAAGGAAGCAAGTGTGCCTTAAGATGAACTTATGGTAGTCTCCTTTATGATGTTTCCAATGTTGCTGCTCCACCCAATTGAATACCCTCAAGATGAAGCGTTCATCCTCAAATTTGAAGTTTCTACTCTAACAAGTTTGTGGTTGAACTTCTTCAAACCCAGGGAGTACGATGCCAAATCATATGCAATCAAGAGGAAGAAACTGGAAGACCATGGATATATGCAAGCGTTTTTTTTTGTAATAAAGCCTTTTATGCCAAGGATAGACTTGGATTTTTATTTGTAAGGGTTGGTTTGTAATAAGGCTAAGATCCAGGGGCTAAATTGGGATTATAGTGGGTTGGTTGTCTCTACTTGTTTGTCTTTTAGTGGGTTGCTATATTCAACAAGGCTCTTCAAAGAGTGCTAGTCAATAGCCCATGTGCTCATAAGTTTTTAGAAGTTGTAAATTTAGAATGTAAGTTTTTAGAAATCTTAGAGTTTAGGAAAGTTTGGTTAGTAAGTCTATTAAATTTTTAGAAGTTTTTATTTTAGGTTAATTTCTATTATTTGAGTTTTGTAAGCCTATTTAAAGGCACCACTCCCCGTATTTTATTGTGAAATTTTTTTTAAATTGTTTTGAATTATTGGGTGGTTTCCCAAGGTATGGTTGTGACCATGTTCTCCTCTCCAAGTGTCGATGCCATCTCATAGGCTCCCTTTTCTCTCCATGTGGGTTGTAGCACACCAAGGTGCACACGTGAGTACCTCTCACCC